>CAUYQV010046569.1:0-35386 GCA_963574575.1 Galagoides demidoff
ATATTCTAGTTCTAGAAAAGTTCACTTGTACCCTTGTTAGACAGATATATAGGTGATCTTTCCCATCACCCTCCCACCACCCATCCACCCTTCTCCCCTCCCCTTCCCCACCCCCTCCCCATATTTTTGGGCTAGAATTAAATTGTATCTTTTGCTTGAGAGCTATTAACTTTTAAATCAGAAATGTTGTTTTGGGTCATGAGTTATGCTGATTATTGTTTAAGATAAGGGTTAATTATTATTTAAGATAAGGATTAAGATAGCGTTTGCTTTGAACTTTTATGTATAAAACTGTGGTTTTGGAAATGGAAGGGCATGACAGTTTTGGTGAGGCCTCGCTCACCGTTCTGCAGGATGTCTGGCCTTCTGATAACAAAGCTGGTTGGACCTAATCCCCACCTTGCACACTGGCTTAACCGTGGCAGCCGGACAGACCCTCTCTATTAGTAACATTTTATCATTTTTGCTCTTTTCTTTCCCAGGCAGAAGGGCAAGCCCACTCTTTGGCACTCCACCCTGGCTGGAAACAGAGATTTCCTGGTCCTATCTGATTTTAAAGTTTTCACTATGGAAATTTTCATAAATACGTAGCAGTAGATGAAAGATTATAACAAACCTGTTTATGTCCACTGTCCAGCTTTAGTAATAATCAACTCACAGCCAATCTTGTTTCATTTCTACTCCCACTTGTTAGAATGGTCAGTCTTTATAGTAAAATAATAGAAACATTATAACTGATAGTTTTTCAGGAAGGACTAACCTGCTTTTTTCTACCTGCGTTTTTTCTTTTTTTCCTCCTAGCGGCGCCTCCACCTCCCCCTTTTCTGTTTTCATAAACCACGGCGGAGCCCAGCAGACAAAAGGGAATGGAAATTCTTTCTTTTCATATTTCATCAAATCCCTTGTCTTTCAGAATTTGTTCCTTTAGTGTCAGTAGGTTCCTGAGCTCCCCACTAATGATGGGGTATACATCAGGCCTCAGGTTCAGAAACGCCTGGAGAAATGTCTGTCTTCACCCTTGCGGGAGGACAAATGGACTCAGCCTTTGAGAGCACATGGAATGAGAGAAAGACGGGGTCACACAGCTGACACGGTCCGTGGAGGTCAGACGTGACCCTCACCTCACATCTCTTGTTCTTGCTGTTTTTGTAAATTCAGCTTTAACTTAAAAGTGTGCATCTTGAGTAGTCTGGGGCAATCGATTTAGGAGATTAACTTTTAAATCATAATGTTGTTTTGGGTCATAGATTATGCTGATTATTATTTATCGTGGGTGGCGGCTTATGCCAATTATCATTGTTTGAGATAACATGTTTTTTACTTTGAACTTTCGTGTACAAAACTGTGATTTTAGAAATAGAAGAACAGGACAGTCTTGGAGAGGCTGCTCTCACTGTTCTCCAGGACGGCTGGCCTTCTGACAAATCAAGTTTGGTGGCCCCATCCCCGTCTCTGCATACTGGCTGACTGGCAGCCAGACCCTACATTCACATCTATGATACCTTATGAACTTGGCTGCAATTACCTAGTTCTCTTTGCACCCCTTGAATTCACTCAGTCACCCCTGTGGGCACTCTTTCCTTTTCTCCCGCAGATGCCATGCCATCTCCCTGCTGTCTGCTCTCCCTCTCTTTACTCTCTCTCTCCCCCTCTCTTACTAAGATAAAATAAACTTAGACTTTTATATCTCAGTCTTGATCTAAAGAAATTATTTTCTTGTGCTTGGCACCTTTTGAATTTCTCACCCTTACGCTACCCATCCCAGACCCCAGAGAATCACTGCATGATATTATCCGTCCATGCGTATTTCAGTACACTACCACAGTAAAACAGCTTATCTAAAACTAATTAACTATAATTCTTTAATATCATCAAATATATAATAATGCACCTTTCCCAGATTGTTTTATAATTTTTCTTTTTACAGTTTGCTTGGCTTGAAGCAGCATTCAAATAATGCACACATACTATCACTCTTTGATGGGCCTCTTAAATCTTTTTAAAAATAATCTATAGCAGAGATTGGCAAACTACAGCCCATAGGTTAACGGGCTGCCTGTTTTGTTTCTTTTTTGAGACAGAGTCTCACTCTGTCCCCCTGGGTAGGGTGCCGTGCCATCACAGCTCACAGCAACCTCAAGCTCTTGGCCTCGAGTGATTCTCTTGCCTCAGTTTCCCAAGTAGCTGGGACTACAGGCGCCTGCCACAATGCCTGGCTATTTTTTTGTTGCAGTTGTCATTGTTGTTTTAACTGGCCCAGGCTGGGTTTGAACATGTCAGCCTTGGTGCATGTGGCGGGTGCTATAACCACTGTGCTACAGACAGGTGCTGAGCCTTTTTTTAAAGTTTTAAAGGAAAATAAAAATCTCAGGATCCCCCCCTACTTCAAGCAGAAGGTTGAGTTACGCAGCACCCCGCCCAGGTGAACTGCTGGTACAGACATTATGCATCTGCTGTTCCCAGGGAAAGGTCAAGGGCCCACAGATCATCCATAAGGAAATTCCTTGCTGGTCTCCCATAAATAAGGACATGCAAATTGTACATTTGGGTCTTCAGGATAAGTCTAATTCCTAACACTAAAATCTGCTGACTTCCACATTAATAATGTTGATTACAAGTTTATCCTCCCAGGTTCAGAGGCAGGACAGGATCACAAGGTCCCCATCTGCCCAGGGACCTCTGCGGAATTGATTCTCCCTTTACTCCTTTTTTTCCTCTTCAAACATTCATCTCATCTTTCATAGAATGGAGCTTTCCTGGGCTCTAATTAGAGCCTCACCGCCCACCCCCCTGCTCCTCCTTCTTTCTGAGTGCCCTCTCCCTTACATCCCTGCATTCTTGTTCTGAGAGGACACGTCACAGACACTTCTGTGGTTTGCACTTTTCCTAGGGATACCCTCAAACTTTGGCCTAATAAACCTACACCAGTTGTCTCTGATGTTGGATCATGGGAACCCAGCTGTATCTAGATTGCCCAGGCAGGAGGGATGTGGAGGCCAGGGCCCTTTATTCTTTCTTCTCGACCTCCCTCCACGTGTGCTCAATCACTGACGAAGTGAAGGCTTTGCTTAAGTGGGAGTTCTCTGTCTGTAGAGGCTCCTATTTAAAAATTTCAGTTTGAAATAGAAAATATTTTACACTGGGCTGAGCATGGTGGCTCACACCTGTAATCCTAGCACTCTGGGAGGCTGAGGCAGGTGGATTGCTTGAACTCAGGAGTTCAAGACCAGCCTGAGCAAGATCACGACCCCATCTCTACTAATACAGAAAAGCTGGGCATTGTGGTGGGCACCTGTAATCCCTGCTACTTGGGAGGCTGAAGCAAGAGGATCTCATGAGCCCAGGAGTCTGAGGTTGCTGTGAGGTAGGATGACACCACAGCACTCTACCCAGGATGACCCAGTGAGACTCTGTCTCAGAGAAAAAAAAATTTTTATTGATTTTAGTTTGCATAGTTACTTTTCAATCTTTAAAAGTGTTTATGACTCAGTCTAGCCATGATTTCAGAGGGCCTTCTGCCTGGGCCTGCTGGTCTCTTTCCTCTTCCCTATTCAACCTGATTCAGCTTAGTCCGCATTGCTGAGTGCCCACCTCAGAGTAGCTCATTTACTAGGGCTAGGGCTCTGGGGGACATGAAAGGGAGGCTTGACCCATGCGTAGACATCGACTGAGACTCTGTGATGTGTGTGGCTGGCTTTCCAAAGAGGAAATGTTTAATTTCCAGCAGCCACGATGGGACACACTTCTGAGTAAAACCAATAAAATAGGCCAATGATTGTACCTGGGGGTTACAACTCTCCCCAATAGAAAGGAAATGAGGGAAATAAGATCTACTTAATTGATCAGTGTGACAAAAGGAAACTCACCACAAATGATCTTAATGGGTCTGTTTGTTTTTGAGAGTATTTAAATACGCACATCTATCTGAAGGGGAGACTGTCTTCCTGAATGGAGCCAGGCCAGAGGAGGTGGCTTAGCAAACTGATCCTGGAGAGTTTCCCCCCTGATTTTATTTCAAATGTGTGCAGTGCAAATGCAGAGCTCTCTCCAGTGGGAGACAGGACAATGGGAAGAGCAGCTGACAGTTTCATTTCAGTATTTCTGCAGCCCCTGATAAGATAGTCCCAGCCCTGGCCACCACATCTTCTACTTAGGAGTCACGGTCACCAGACCATCTTTCTGTTTCCATTCATGAATGTGGGACTTGCCTATCTCATTCATCCCAAAGAAAAAGTCAGAGCACTGAATTCTGGTGATCTGATGGCAGTGTTAAGGATGATATTGCTTGATAAGCAGGTGATTAGTAAGGTTCAACCAAATATAAATTACCCAGAAATCCAGAGTTCTGGGGATGCCAAGGAGTAATCCGTTAATCCCGCCTCTTCCTAGAAACTTCTGCCCCACTGATGGCCACGTGTCTCACTTTCTCATGTCCCCAAATATTTGCTCAGATCGCCCTTTTTTTAGCAAGGCCTTCCCTGATGACCCTAATTTAAATTTAAACTGGCACCCCCCCCCCACACACACACCCTCTGTCTCATCCCTCGATTCAGTTTTCTCCACGGCATTAACTGCTCAACTGCTCTGTCTTCTTTGGGTTGTCCACTGTTTCCACATGGGGAGGACGTCTGTCTGGTGGCTCACTGCTGTACCCCTAGCAGCCAGGTCACTGTTGAGGGCCTAAGTGTGGCAGGTGTTGGGAATAACAGCACACAAATCCACGTGTGGTCTAGCTCGAGATGCACTGTGGAGGAGAAGGCAATTTCAACCTGGAGCTGAGTGTGTGCAGGGGAGTGGGTGGTGGCAGCAGGGGGCACAGAGGTGGATGCTGTGTGTGTGGGGAGTGATGGTGAAAGGATGGAGCGGGCGGTTAGGTACAAGGGGTAGAACAGGCCAGGTGCTGAAGGGATGTGAGGACCAGGTGGAGGAATTTATTCTTCATCAAAAGACTTTGGGATAAGAAGTCACCTGATCCAAATTTGTTTCAGAGGGACCCTTTTGGGGGCCTGCAAAGGGTTGGCACACAGAAAGCAGAGCAGATAAGGTTGCCCTTGTCCTGCACAAGAGGAGTAAGAACCTCCACCCTCTCTGCCACTAGGCACAACCCTGACCCCTGGGCAGAGCGCACTGAGCAGTTGCTTGGCTTAGCAGCCGTGGGGGAAGAGGCCAACATAGTGGCGAGGGTGACACTTCTGCCCTCCACTCTCCCCGCTCTAGACTCAGTGCAGGCCCAAACCCAGACCTGGCATATATTCCAGGAGAAGCCTACCAGCTCTGGCTCAAGAAGCAGGAAAGGGATTTCTGATGTTCACAAAAAGGTATGTAGATCTCTCATTTATCTTTTGTTTTTTTTTTCTTCTAATTTTTTTCTCAGTTCCCTGTGGCCTAGACCTCAAACAATTCTGTGGCCCTAAGGAGGAATAGCCAGAAATTAAAATTATCAAGACAGGGAAACTTCCTTTCCAGTCAGAGGATCTGTGGTCCCCAGGTCCCCAGAGGCTGGGGACAACCCTAATGTCTTCTTTCTCTCTTTGGCTTTGGACGTGATGCATGTCAAGTCATGTGCAGCAAGAGGTGGGGTAAATGAAGCCCCCAACCATGCTGGCTGGCTGGGGAGCTGCCAAGGTGGAGCCCAGGGACCCAGAACTATTGAGAAGGTTGCAATGAGGGCAGGAGTTTATGAGAAAAACCCCTTATGAACTGTTGGGGCTTACGCTTGAGCTCTACAAGTATGGATCTGACCAAGTATGGATGACCTACAGAGACTTGGAGCACTGAAATACTGCCCAAGATGACTGCCAGAGACCCAGGATGGCCAGCAGGTGGCACACATGAGCAACAGAGCCAAATGGTACTGGTAGACTTTTTGTTGGAAACACAATCCACAGAGGATTAGGTGGAATTGGAATTTACGGTGTGAACACAAGTGGGGAGATTATCTTCTAAAACAAAAATAACAATATGCCACCTGAGATTTTTAACAACTGGAATCTCAAAATGATATGCAAAGTGTCTAGGATGCAACCCAAATGATTGGAATATGAAAAACCCGAGAAAGAGTCACACAGATACTGGAATTATTTGATGAAGACTTCCAAGTGGCTCTTACAAGTCTTTTCCAACAAGGGAGTGAGGATACTTTTGAAAAATATATAGAGTCTCACAAAGACATGGAAGACATGAGGAAGAAGAACCAACTGGAAATGCCAGACATGAAAAAAGTTCAATTAAAATAAAAAGCTCATTGGATGCACTCAGTAACAGAATGGAGGTCACAGAGGAAAGAATCAGTAAATGTATAAAGAGATCAATGAAAATTTGTCTGAACACGAGACAGAAGAGGGGCTGACAAAGGAAATTACTAGAAGCACAGGACCTGAGACAGTAACAAAAGGTCTAACCTCTGTGCTGCCCGAGTCTCAGAGGACAGGGGAAACCACTGAGAGAAATGGCTGAAAGGCTGGTTTATGAGCAGGAGGCAATCAATGCAATCCAATATTTCAGTGGTATAAAGCAAAAAAACCTCCTTCATCTACATTTAAGACATTAAATATCTATGCATCATAAAATGCTCAGCAAACTTGGAATAGAAAGAATTTCCTCTACCTAATAAAAAGCACCTACAAAAACTGAGAGCCCGGATCCTGCTCAACTGTAAGAAACTGAGTCCTCTCCCCTCAGATGAAGAACAAGATCCCTATTCAATCTTTTACCGGAAGTCTTAGGCAGGCAAACAAGTCAAGAAAAATAGAAAGTCACACCGAATGGAAAGAAAGACAAAAAACTGTCTCTAATCAGAGATAACGTGATCATATAAGTAGAAAATCCCAAGAAGAGCACACACACACACACACACACACACACACACACACACGCATGTACACACACATGCACTCAACAGAACCCTCTGGGAATAACTGAGTTTACCTTTAGCTTCAAGATCAATACACAAAGACCCAGAAGTGGGTCACCACAGAAGTTCTGAGACACGGCCAGCCGAGGTAGCTCACACCTGTGATCCCAGCACTCTGGGAGACCTAGGCAGGTGGATTGCTTGAGCTTAGGATTTCAAGACCAGCCTGAGTAAGAGCGAGACCTTGTCTCTACTAAAAATAGAAAAACTAGCCAGGTATCATGGTGGGAGCTTATAGTCCCAGCTACTCAGGAGGCTGAGGCAAGAGGATAATCTGAGCCCAAGAGATTCACATTTTTGTGAGCTATGATAATGCCATGGTGCTCTACCCAGGGCGACAGAGTAAGACTCTGTCTCAGAAAAGTGAGACAGACTGTGTTACGGTCCATTATTCCACTTCCAAGAAACACGGTGGACACCGTCCTTTCTGAGTCACCTGTGCAAGTTCCGCCTTGCTCAGCTCATCAGTGTTGCCGGGAGGGCATCATTTGCTCTTGTTCATGTGGTTTCTACATTTCTTGATTTTTGTGTATTTCAAGACTTTTTAAATGACTCATATACTTCCATATACTAGCAAGGAACAATTGAAACTGAAATTAAAAAAAAATATTGCAAGAGCTAAAAAATCCTCTTAGATATAAATCTAACAAAAACGTGTATAGGATTGATATGTTAAAAGCTATAAAAGGTTGATAAAAGAACTCAGAGAAGACCTAAATACCTAGCAGTATGGTTATAATTCATGAATTGAAAGATACATCATAGTTAGGATTGACTTAAAGATTTAATGTAAGTTTAACCAAAATCCCAGCAAGACATTTTATAGATAGAGGAAAGCTAATCCTAAAATTCTTACGGAAAGGCAAAATAGATAGAATAATTCTAACACTTATGAAAAGGAGAATAAATTGATAAGAATTCTATTGCCTGACTCACTACAAAGCTATGGTAATAAATCTGGTGCAGTGTTGGCAAAATAACAGACATAATGATCAGTGGAACAGAACCAGAGTCAAGAAATGGATTCCCGGGAGACGCGTATGGCTCAAAGGAGTAGGGCACCGGCCCCATATGCTGCAAAGGTCGTGGGGTCAAACCCAGCCCTGGCCAAAAACTGCAAAAAAAGAGAAAGAAATACATTCCCACAAACATTCTCAGTTCTTTTCTGTCACATGTGTGGAGGTGATTCAAAAATCCATGAAGGAATGCTCAAATTTTCCACAAAGGATGTTGAAACAATTGGATATCCACATGCATAAAAATGAACTTAAACTAAAATTTCCCATGTTTATACAAAAATCAACTCAAATGGATGTACATGTAAAACATAAAATCATAAAGCTTTTAAGAGACCACACATAGGAGAAAATCTTCATGACCTAGAGTTACAAAAAAATTCTTAAGACAAGTCACCCAAACCATGATCCAGAAAAGAAAAAAACATAAGTTGGACTGCATCAAATTTAAAACTTTGTTCTGCAAAAGGCACCTGCTAAGAGGATGAAAGGTCAAGAACAGACTGGGAAAAGATACTTATTAACTGCGTGTCTGGGAAAGGACTTAGAGCACACAAGAGCTCTCAAAACTCAAGTGTAAGAAAACCACTCAACCCAGAAAACGTAAGGAGAGATGTCTCACGAAAGAGAACATGTAGGTAGAAAAAATAACATAAAAATGTCAACATCATTAGATATTAGGAAAACGAAAATTAAAACATTCAGAAATACCACCACATGCCTATTAGAACAGCTAAAATTAGAATTAAAAAACAAGACAGAAATACCAAGCGCTGGCCAGGATCGGGAGCAGCCAGAACCCTCAGACATTGCTGGTGGGAATGGAAAAGGTCACAGGGCTCTGGAAAACAGGTTGGCAATTTCTTACAAAGTTAATGTACACTTACCATATGATTCAGTGATCCTGTCCCTTTTATTTACCTGAAAATAAAGCTATATGTGTAAAATTCCTGTTCTGAAGTGCTCACAGTAGCTCTGGTCATAACTGCCAAAAATTGGAAAAAACTGGTATGCTCTCCAACAGATGAATGGACCAAAAAGATGCGATGCATCTTTGGAATGGAATATTACTCAGCAATGAAAACGGACAGACTATTGACACATAACTTGGATGAAACTCAAAAGAATGATGCTGAATGAAAGAAGGTAGTTTCCTAAGATGAGGCTCTCTATGACCCCATTTATGTGACTTTCTTGCAAAGAGACAAAACTAGTGATAGGAAATAGCGTTAGCAAGGGGATAGGATGGGAAAGGGTCCAACCATAAAAGATAGCAGGACAGAGAATGCGGAGGTAATGAAGGACTTCTGTGTCCTAATAGTGGTAGAAGTAACACAAATCTCTATCTGCACTAAAATTCATAGAACTAGATGCAAAAGGTCAATTTCACTGTATCTTAACTTGAAAAATAAAATTAAACAAAAAGAAGAAAAGATGAGAATGCTTTCTTCCTATTCAAAACTGTCTAGAAACTAATACCAATGTTAGCACTAGTTACAATGACAGATGATCTGTCTACTGCGAGCATCTGCTCTGTGCTGCACACTTCACCAGGCATTTTATATGACAATTTCTAATATTTGCAATCACTTAGTAAGGTGGGTTAGGCTCAACTCATAGAAAAAAATTTAAGGTTAGGGGAAGTGAAATAACTGTCCCTATGTCTCATAGCTGATACGTGGCTGAGACTGGGCTCAGACTCGGATCTCACTGCCAACGTTATTCCAAACCCACTTCTCATCTGGAACAGTGGCTCACACCTATGATGCCAGCATTTGAGAAACCTAGGGGGGATGACTGCTGGAGGCCAGGAGTTTGAGACAAACCTACTTCCCCACACCACTGCCCACTTTAATAAACAACCACTGTGGAAATTGGCAGGGAGACATTATTCAATGCAAATAGCAGGAAGTGAGAACCACATTTTGATTCCCCCAAACCACAAACATTCTCTGAGCATATTTTAGTCTAAACCCTTAGTTGGCTTGAAATTCTCAGAGGATGAGGGACAGTAAGTGCTATGCTGTTGCCGCTGCCGTTTTCTCTTAATCCTCCAAGAGGTGGTTCTTGAACAGTCACCCCCACCTACACAGATGCACCAGAATTCACATTTTTCCCTGAGTGTCTTAAACACTGTGACTTATGATGCTTGACCAAGTATTTACTAACTCCACAAACTGCAGTTTATAGATTTGAAGCAAAGAGTGATTAGAAAATTCTCTCTTCTCAAATAAATAAATAAATAAATAAATGAAATTCTGTCTGCTCACATATCTGACAGTCCTGAGAAGTTGCAACTGGCTCTTCCTTCCTGTTTCCCTTGTCCAACCACCACCAAACATAAATAAATAAATAAAGTAAATTCATTTTAGAGAAAAGAACTTTAATTTCTGGTCTAATTACAGCTAAAAATCTGTAAAAATCACACATATGG
The DNA here is from genome assembly GCA_963574575.1 of Galagoides demidoff. NCBI lineage: Eukaryota > Metazoa > Chordata > Mammalia > Primates > Galagidae > Galagoides > Galagoides demidoff. Next base: position 10,364 of record CAUYQV010046569.1, read on the forward strand.
ATGGTACAGATTTTTTTTCATGTAGCAAATGATTTTTACTTGGTAAGTGGGGAGATGGCTGTTGGCTTCCTGCTTGTGTGTTATTCCCAACTAGTTGGTGTTTTTTCACCAAAATATTTGGCCTAACATATTTTTGTCTAAAGTCTCCAATAGGAGCATTTTCTTAAATTTTTATAATTTCTGCTCCACTAAAACATATTTTCTTAAAAAAATAAGTATTGATAAAGCTTGACTCAATACGTTTACGATTTAATATGACGCAAGCCCAATTAGTATCTGATGCAATTTTTATTATAGAGTTGGGTGATCTATTCCTATTTCATACCCCAAATAAAGAAAAGAACAACCAAAATAATTTCATCATCAACATTTTCTGTCACTTTTGAAGGAGTCCAAATACTGTCTAAGTATGACTGTTATTGGTCAGGTAACAGAAATCTTGTCTGGAAGGTGGTCATGCCTGAGGATGGTGTGGGGGACAAGGAAGAGGGCTTACCTTCCAGCAGGTCTCTGGCCAGACCAGGTTCTGCCCCTGTGGACCGAACAAAGTCTGACAGGACTGCGTCCATATCAAGAGTCATATGATCATGTAGGAGTGTTGCCCAGCACTCGGCTGAGGTGGGATTTGGAAGCAGGCTAGAAACCATCCATCTGCAGGAAAGGAGAGGAAAGGCAACTTACCAACCAGTGGAGAGAAGTGTGAGTGTCACCATTCACAGAGACCCAGTGGAGACAGGCATGAGTTTCCGCCATTCACAGAGACCCAGTGGAGACAGGTGTGAGTGCCACCATCCAAAGAGACCCAGTGGAGAGAGGCATGAGTGCCACCATTCACAGAGACCCAATGGAGGGAGGTGTGAGTGCCGCCATCCACAGAGACTCAGTGGAGGGAGGCGTGAGTGCCGCCATCCACAGAGACTCAGTGGAGACAGGCGTGAGTGCCGCCATTCACAGAGACTCAGTGGAGGGAGGTGTGAGTGCCGCCATCCACAGAGACTCAGTGGAGACAGGCATTAGTGCCACCATTCACAGAGAGTCAGTGGAGACAGACATGAGTGCCACCATCCACAGAGACTCAGTGGAGGGAGGTGTGAGTGGCGCCATCCACAGAGACCCAGTAGAGACAGGTGTGAGTGCTGCCATCCACAGAGACCCAGTGGAGACAGGCGTTGAGTGCCGCCATCCACAGAGACCCAGTGGAGACAGGCGTGAGTGCTGCCATCCACAGAGACCCAGTGGAGAGAGGGAGCAGCTTCTACCTGCTGCCACACATTGTTGAACTTGTTTGGGCCAACTCCTTTAATCTTTATGAAAATAATATTATATTATAAATATAATATAATCCCTTTCCATATGCCATGTGAAAGAAGAGATTATGATCTGAGTATTTCTATCCCCTCAAATCTACCATGTTGATACTTAACTCCCTTGTGATAGTGTCGGGAGGTGGGGCCTCTAGAAGGAGATTGGGTCATGAAGGGTGGATCCCTTATAAGTGGGATTAGTGTCCTTATAAAAGACCTCCAGAGAGCTCCCTTCCACCATGTGAGGACACAGGGAGAAGGAGCCAACAGTAAAGCAGGAAATGGGCCCTCATCAGACACCAGCTCTGCTGGCGCCCTGATATTGGACATCCATCCTTCAGCACTGTGAGGAACACATTTTTGTTGTTCATAAATCACCCAGTCTATAGTCTTTTGATACAGCAGCTCAGACTGAGTAACGCAAGGGATCACCACCCACTCTAGTGCTTCTAACCTTATAGTCTATCAATTCTAATCGCAACCAATGGGGGAACAAATGAATGGGTTTTAAAAAAAGTTTCAAACACCTGTGTATACTCGGATTAATCTGGAGTCACTAGATTTTGAATCTTCTTCTGAGATGTACAGATGTGTAATACTTCCACAGTGTAATGCGTTACCCTCTACATGCCAATTATGCCTTTATCAGTCTACTACCCCCTTGCCCTCAATCCTCACCCCTCACCTGGATATAAGGAAAGACTCCAGGTTAATCCTTCGCTGATTAAAATATCAGATTTGCTGAAGATGACTACTAAATGATCTGAGTTGACATGTTCACAGCAGCAAGTCAACAATGTTCTCAAGTCAGATTTCCTAAGCTGAATAAATCCCAAGCAGAGGGGAACACTGGGGACCTGGCAGCTTGACCATAGCTGACTGTAGCAAATGGCTTCCAGAGAAAAGCTCCATGCTGGAGTGACTCCCAGGTGAACTGTCCGGGGCCCACTGGCAGGAATTCAGTCATGGCTGATAAAGAGCAAGAATGCAGCACAGCCCCTGAGTGGAGGGCTCAACTACAATGTGAACTTCACACCAGAAGTGAAAACAATGTAACCTAAACATTTGTACCCTCACATTAATCTATAATAAAAAATTTACAGGAAGTAGTCATATACATGAAAAAAAAAAAAGCAAGAATAGCCTTCTGTTTGTATAGATAAGGGGTCAGCAAATCATGTCCTGTGGGCCCCATATGGGCCACCGCCTGCTTTTGTATATAAAGTTTTACTGAAACACAGCCATGCTGGTTCACACTGTCTCTGGCTGTTTTGCACATGGCTGGGCTAAGCAGTTAAAACAGAGACCATAAAACCCACATAACAGGAAATATTTACTTTCTGGACTTTCACGGAAAAAGTCTTCTGATCCCAGTGTGGATGATGGAAATGTTTTTCTAGCAATCATGTAATTAATTTTGCATACTGTGGGGTGAGTTTGCATCCCAAGCTATTAATGACAATCCTTTTTTCATTTTTTGGAGAGGACAACCAGGTGGGCTTTGCTCAGTGGTGTAGGTTCTGGGGCAGGGGCTCGTGCGTTAGGGCTGGACACCACAGCTTCCTCTGAGCCCAGCTCTGCTGGCTGTCTGCGACGCAGTGCCCCATGCTGTGGGGCCCTCCTGTGTCTCTGTGTAAGAAAGGACACGAGCTCATCTAATGCACAAGATCCTGAGGACCCAGGGTCTCAGGCAGCAAGGTCTGTAACCTTGGGGACATTCACTTTGATCTTCCCATCTTATAACAGCTCTTACTTGGGTATAATTTTTTTTTGGTATGGCTAGAAAATGAGAAAATTATCTGACCTGATGTATGTGGTACCAATTAGGAAATCGCCTTCTTCTTCCCTCCATGTACCGGGGCCTCGGCCGGGAGAGTCTCTCCTTTTGTCACGGCCACCTGGGGACAAATCAGAGAACCAGAGTGTGTTACACTCCTCACCCTCAGAGGCTGAAGCCTTTGCTTCTTGTCACAGGACACTGCAACTGGGTTGGGGCCCACTGCCTACGGCATGTCCTCTGCTGTCCTGGGCAGCACCAGCCCCTCTGTCTGCCAGTTAGTGGCCACCAGCTCCCACGCAGGGGGTGGGACAAGGGTGTCTTGATTCCCCTCGTTTTGGCAAGCAGTTCTTTTTCAACTGAGTGCCACTTTCACAGTACAGAGCTGTTTTCAACTTCACCAGTGAATACCACATCATTCCTGTTAACCCCGGCTTTCATGGTAAAATACACGTAGCACAAAATTTATAATTTTAACCCCTTTCAAGAGACAGTAAACATATCACATTGTTATATAACCAGCATGACCATCTCTCGGCACGACTTCTTCATCCTCCCCAAACTAAAACTCTGTCCCCAAGAAACACTAACTCCCTTTTAGCCCCTCCCCTAGCCCCTGGCATCCACATTCTACTTTCGGTCTGTGATTCTGGCCACTCTAGGGACCACATATGAGTGGACCCACACAGTATTTGTCCTTTTGCGACTGGCTCCTCAAGGTCCATCCAGGTTGCAGGATGGATCCGAATCTCTCAGCACTAAGGCTGAGGGCTGTTTCACTGCCTGCACAGATCACACTTTCTGTATCCTCTTGGCCATCTGTGGACACTCAGGCTGCCCACCTATGGCTACAGTGGATGCAGTCTCAGCCCAGGGTGCCGTGCCGTGGACCTGATCAGCTTCCCCCCTGTGGGAGGGAAGACTGCACCCCTATCTCCTCTGCATGTTCCCTTTCCTGCAGATAGTAATTTAAAGGTGGGCTACAGATGAATTTTTTACATAGGAAAAAGCCACTGGGCACCTCCGCTTCAAGATGTATTTCTTTTTTTAGAGACAGAGTCTCACTTTGTCACCCTTGGTAGAGTGCCATGGCGTCACAGCTCACAGCAACCTCCAGCTCTTGGGCTTAGGCGATTCTCTTGCCTCAGCCTCCTGAGTAGCTGGGACCACAGATGCCTGCCACAACGCCCGGCTATTTTTTCTTGCAGTTTGGCTTGGGCAAGGTTCGAACCTGCCACTCTTGGTATATGGGCCTGTGCCCTACTCACTGAGCCACAGGTGCTGCCAAGATGTATTTTTTAAACCTCATGCCAGTCCTGACACCTCGGCGCCCATGCCTGCTGACGTCTTTTAAGACCTCCCAGGTACACAGCTGTGCCTCTCAGCCTGCCTCCTGTGGCCCAGCACACCCACTGACCAGTCCTGAGGGAGTAAGGCTCCTGGTGGCCATGTCCCGGCCCTGCATTCCCTTTTACCCCTGCGCATCCCGGCCCTTGGACAGAACACCTGTGAGGGTCTCATCAGCTACTCTGGGGGACAGTGGTGTGTCACACTGTTCTCACTGTGATGTGACTCTGCCTTAGGAGAGGCAGTGCAGTATGGGGTCAGGTGGCTGGTCCTGTCATCTTTACCTCGGGGAAAAAATGTCCCCACCACTTACTGTCTGTATGCACCCTGTGTGCTACTTCACCTCTCTGTGCCTCGGTTTTCTTGCTAGAATATTAACAATAATACTATCTCTCAGTTAACCGTGACATTTTAAGAAATTCGTGCATAAAATGTCTAAGTGCATTGTACAGCTCAATAAATGTTAATGATTTACTAAACCAGTGAGTGAAATCTCAAGTGGGAGGCTGAGATCCCCCCTTACTTTCCTGGTTCTGAAGAACAGAACCGCTGCCGTCAGCCTGTCAAGGCAGAAGGAAGGGCCTCCTCAGAGCACCATGGCTTAGGGTCACAGAGGCTCAGTGCTGGATGGGGCTCCTGCCTCCCATGCCATCTGCCGCACATGAGACCGCCATGCTCATGCATCACAAAAGCCCCCATCCTCCCGAGCTGCTGCCCTGTTCAGGACACTGTCATGGGGCTGCATGGGAATTATGAGCCTCCAGAATCCCCCCTCAGATGTGCAGACAGGTGCCAGCCTCAGAGACTGACTACTGGACTGTGGAGAGGCAGAGGGGAAGAACTGGTCTAATCAGAGACAGCACAGCTGCAGGACAGGGGTGCCGCAGGAGAATGACCAGAACTGCTCAGGACTGATTTCCCATGAACTTCTTTATCAGTAGCTCCCCAATAAAACATACCTGTGTTATACAGGGTATCCATAAAGTTCGTGTACAATTTAAAATAGTCGGCTACTTTAAATCGCACATGAACTTTATAGGCTCCCTGTATTTGCCTGCAAATATTATAACCAGGACTGGAGACTGATGAATGGGATGAATGGAGACCCAGATTGAGGGTTGGAGGCAGACAGGCTCGTGGTCTGACCTTAGGGACAGGCAGAGTGAGACTGTGGTGACTGAGTGACTGGAGGTTGATCTCTACCACAGAGCAGCAACCAGGGCCGTCTTCTGCAGCCCACACATTTCCCGACAGAGGGCCAGCTGCCTAAGAGCTGGTGTCTACTTTTTTCTTACTCTCCTGGTCACAGTGCCTGGCAGGCAGCAGGGCCAGGGCTCAGGTGAGGTGCCTGCCGCAGTTACAGAGCTTAAGCAGGCATAAAAGTACTCAGGAATGAAGAATAATATTTTAATTAAAAAAAATCAAAATTGGTGCAAAAATATCCTTGATGAACAAAATATCAGTGTTTCACATGAAGGTAGGAGCAGTGTGACTGCTCTTCCTTGTTTCAGGCTCTGCTGGGCTGGGCGGGGGCCGAGTGGACACACATCACAGTTGGAGACACTGACGTTCAGAGAGGGCAGTGGATGGGAAGCAGGGCCGTCAGCCGGGTCTGCCTAGTGGTGCAGTCTCCTAGACATGGGAGGAAGGAATGAGGGAAGAGCAGGTCTGGGGTCAAGCACAGGCATGGGGAGCCGATGCCCTGGGAGGGTTGCTTTGTTTCCTGCAGCCTTGGTTTACTCCTCTGAACAGTGGCGGGGAGAAAAATCCTGCCTCTAGAACTGCTGTGAGGGTGAAACGAGAGGACAGAGGAGGGTGGTGCCTGTGGCTCAGTGAGGAGGGCGCCGGCCCCATATACCAAGGGTGGGTTTGAACCCGGCCCCAGCCAAACTGCAACAGAAAAATAGCTGGGTGTTGTAGTAGGCGCCTGTGTCCCAGGTACTCAGGAGGCTGGGGCAAGAGAATCGTCTAAGCCCAAGAGCTGAAGGTTGCTGTGAGCTATGACACCACCGCACTCTACTGAGAGGGACAAAGTCAGACTCTGTCTCTAAAAAAAAAAGGGGGGGGGACACGGAAGAAATGCACTATCATGCTATTAACAATGATTTATAATAAAACAACTCAACAAATGTATTGTTCTGGAATTGGGAATCCCCCCACCCCCATGACCCACACTCTCAAACAGCCCTGTGCAAAGAGTAACATACAGAAGGAGGTGGGCAGGCCTCAGCCTCACCCTCCTGGGAGCACCATGGGAGGAGCTCACGGACATATGGGCTCGGTTGGAAATGAGCTGGATGTCGGGACTCAGATACCAACATTTCTCTTTCTTGGAGTCTGCTTGGTTCATCCCTCGCCAGCTGCCACTGTAGCCTGAGGCAGTGGGCTGAACTTGGGGACACAGGTTTCTGTGGATGTCACTTTAGGGAAATCCACCTCCCAGGGCATCTTCTTGGTTCAGAGGGAACTTAAGGGAGCAGGACGCGCTCCAGTGGAGTGGCTGCCCTCTGGGAAGTTGGCTCTGTGGAGCACTCCCCAGCACAGAGCACCTACCACGTACAAAGCTTGGTCACATACTTTACCTAAGCCCCACAACGCAGCCAGATATGAAGACGCGTCTGAGAGTAATTTTGGCTGTGATGAGGCTTTTTCTCCAGGAAATTCAACCTGAAAGCCCTGGATAAAGAGGGGGAGGGCTTCTTACTGAGGAATAAGACAGCCCCGGCCAGACAGCGAGACAGGCCCACATGAAAGCCACTCAGAGCGGCTGCAGGGCCCCCTTGCTCTTTATCTTTTCCTTGGTGAAGCTAAACTCTCAAATACCCCGTGTTGAGCCTTCCTGGGGCCTGGGGAAAGCGCCATCAGCAAGGGCTAGGAGCGCCACTGCTTGGACCCAAGGCTTGGAGATGCTGACGTGTGGGTGCTGAGCTTGCCACCTGCCTAGCAGGTGTCCAAGGCGGGGGGCACACACTCTAATCTGAGGGCCACAGCTGTGCCCCGTGCAGCTCTCAGAGCACAAGCAGGCACTGGGTATGCTTAACTACCCTGAGAAAGTAAGACACTAAAATTTGTAAATGGCATTTCAGTGGCTACACTCACAAGCTTAGATTTTTTTAGGCTGAGAAGGAAAGCATAGAATGAAGCCACGGTGTATATTTAAGAAGTATTTCTAGTGAAAAATGTTTAAATGTGTATAAACATAGGCAGAAGAGATAATTAATGCCCATGTACCTGTCACCCGGGTGTAATTAGCAACTCTCCGCTGACCTTGCTTCTCCTCTGTTTCCAACCAGTCTCCCTCCCGTATTATTTTGAAACAAAACCCTGATAACACATTATTTCATCCAGGAATATTTCAATATCTCTGTATAAGACTCTAATCACATTGCCACTGTCACATCCAAAAATTAACCATTCTTTAATGCAATTAATACCTAGATGGTGTGAAAATTTCCAATGCTCTCAAATGTTTGAGTTAACATATTTTTAAAGTTCACTTGAACCAGAATTCAAATAAGATATACTCACTGTAATTGGTTCATACATCCCTTTTAATCTGTATGTTTTGCCTCCATCTTTTTTTCCCTTTCTGTTTGTGGGAAAACGTGATCGTTTTTCTTACAGAGCTTTCCACGGTCTGGCTTTTAAGGACTGTTCCTGCCGTGCCATGTTACACACTCCTCTGTCCCCTGTATTTCCTGGTCATTAGCACTTGGATTTAAGACTTGATCAGACTCAGGTTCAATTCTGGGCAAGTTTTGGGTCTGTCTTTTTCCGTCAGGGGGTGCCGAGGATCTGAAAGTCTCTGCAGGTGACGGACGTTCACGGGCAACGCTGGTGCTGCCCAGACCCGCATGTACCTGCTGCTGATCCTGCTACTCCCTCTCCCTCTACTAGCTGGAATACTCCCATGAGGGGGAACTGCCACTTGTCTACTGTTTGGGCACCCTGTGGTTGACTACTAGTAGGATATGCAAGATAAATGCTTTATGTCTTTTCAATTCGTCATTTTACTTGGACAAGTTGGTTCTCAAACGTCCTCCAGAGGTGATCAAGCCGTTCTCCTTTTTTGCATTTCACTTCATCCAGTGCAAACACAGTTATCACATTTACTGATGCTCAGATCGCCTAATTTTGGCCTGTGAGAGCCCCCTAAGCAGCTCCTGAACCCTCAATCAAGTTGCTTTGACTCCATCTAGTAGAGCTGACAGTTTCTTTTCTATCAGGTATGACAAGACGTTTCAGGTTCCTCTTGACTACTTACTGCTCCAGATCTGGAATCCAACATCTCTCAAGAAACCACAAGTCCTTTTGGTGAGAATGGTTTTTCAAGACCATAGTCTGGTTCTGGGTGTGCCCACTGCCAGAGGGATCATCATTGTTTACAGGACTTTTAGGGAACAGAGCTAAAATTTACCTTTGTTTTAAGGCAAAATACATCTTGAGTTCATTTTAGTATTTCCACTTCTAAACAGAGACTTCATAGTTTTTACTTAACCTCATCAATTTTTGCACCTGAATTCCCCCAACCCTAGTTCTTACTAATATCACGCATGATAGCGTATCACACGCTTTCTCATTCAATTTATCCTACCAAAATCAAAGCTACTGATTTCTGTGTGTTAAATTATATGCTGCTGTTTTGCTAAATTCTTACTGTTTGCAACTAATTTTCCATAGTTGTTTTGTTTGTTTTCTAGATATATGATCACATCAAATGCAGGAATATTGTGTTAACTCTTAATTTTCATATCTTCACCTTCTTTTTTCTCTTCCAGATTGCACTGATTAATACATTAAACATAACATTAAATAATATTAGAAGTAATGGTCATCTTTGCTTTGCTCCTCACTTAGTGGAAATAACTTTGGTTGTTTTTTCGTGGAGTAAGCTGCTGAATGTTGACTTTTGGGCTACATCCTCCCCCCGCCCCCCACACGTTTTAAAAGGCACCCACAAACATCTTCTACCGAGGGGTGTCATCATGGATGGAGGTTGACTTTCATTCTATTTTTCTCTTAAAATCTATTATTATGACGAACTCCATTAATGGATTTCCTAATATTGAACCTCACTTACAGCTGTAGAATAAATCTCCCTTAATCATTTACCTGGTGCTTCTAATTTTGTGCTTCTGATTCAATTTGCTAGTTTTTATTTAAAATTCTCATATTAATGAACTAGATTGTAGTATGGTTTTTATTGTTATCAGCAATCTTTGTTGGACTTTATAGTCAATATTATATACATAAAACAAGCTGGAAGTTTCTGTTTCCTATCAATGCTCTAGATTATCCGAAGTAGCCCTGGGGTCATCTGATATGGGAAGGTTTGGTGGGTCCCCAGCGAAACAATCTGTTCTGGTGATTCTTTGGGGACGTTACTCTTTGACAACTTTCTCCATTTTTTTCTCCTATGGAAATTGCTCTGTTTAGACTTTTTATCTCCATAGGGTTTCGTTTTGTTACATTCTATTTTCCTAGATATTTACACTTTTTATCTTGGTTTTGAAATTTATTTGAATGGAGCAAAACAATAAAAGAGATTCTTTCCTCAGGACTAAATCCTCTGTCTCAAAATAAAAATAAATGGTACTTCCTTGCTGAGTGCCCATGGTAACACTGACTGGGCTCGGTACTTTATGAGTGAGTTAGCTCTCATGCAGACAGCTCCACAGGCAAACTGGCTTTGTTCCATTTTACTAACGCCCAGTGACAGAGAAATGATTCCCATATAGACCCACTTTTATCCCAGTGTCACCATTCTTCCACCACACAACACTGTCCCTTTATAATAGAATGAAAGTTTTTCAGGTCAAAACATTTGGTGCCTTTTAAAATCCATTATGGGCACAGGTGTTCAGAAGCAAAATATTGCCTGCACCTTTTCATGATTTCCTCCTGGGACTAAGAGATGGAAGAGTCTCCTAAAATTTGCATATTTGGGAGCAGTAGAGAGTGTGGGATCTGCTGAGGTTTTCTCTTGCATGCACTGAGATGATGTACTAGTCAGTGATGTATCACCTTCTTTAAGGGCTATTACTATGAGAGCAGGTGGGCTCGGCACCCACAGCTCAGTGGTTATGGCTCCAGCTAAACAACAATAACAACTGCAACAAAAAATAGCCGGGCGTTGTGGCAGCCTGGGTCCCAGCTACGTGGGAGGCTAAGGCAAGAGAACAGCTTCAGCCCAAGAGTGTTAGGTTGCTGTGAACTGCAATGCCACAGCACTCTACCAAGGGCAATAGCTTGAAACTCTGTCTCAAGAAAAAAAAAATGAGAGCAGGTGTATTGCTGTTGTCACAGCCACAGACCCATGAGCCTGAAAGTTACCAATTGTTCTTTACATGCCATTTCCTGCTTTAAACTCACGTTAAGACTACAGATGGGCTCCTCCATTTACCACAGGTTACATGCTGATAAGTTTATCATAAGTTGAAAATACAGTAAGCTGAAAATGCATTTAATACCCGATAAACCCACTGAAAAGTCATTAAGTCAAACCATCATAAGTCAGGGACAATGTGTAGACAATTCCTAAAGAATCCTCAAGGAATAATAATCACTAATTTTAAAGGTAAGACTTGAACCTGGAAGTGAACTTTGTGAGGCCATGAAATGTGGTGGTTCTTGTTCTGAGCTGGAGAGAAACTTGCAGCTGTCTAATGCGTCCATGTCCCGGAAGGGTCACCTCTCAAGGGGACCTCAATGTCAGAGACATTATCTCATTCTTACAAAGCCGCAGCAGAGCCTTCCTGCACAATTCTAAACCTCCAGCACGGGAACGCTTGCAACTCTACTCCCTTGCTCTGAAAGATTTATGTTTTTATTCTCCAGGCTCACAAATCTACTTGTCACACTGGCAAAAAATATGTGTCTGAATCAGACCAACGCGCTGTCCACAAGGTTTAACAAAAATCCAAACAAGTCACTAATCAGGTTTATACCTCCACTGTTGATCATAATCATTTTACACAGTTCTTCTCTATGACAAAAAAATCCCCAACCTCCCAAAAAACAACCCCCCCCAGCATAATGGAATAGGCTGTCTTCACCCTGCTTGTCATGTGGGGTGGGGGGTGTCCTGAGCAGTGAGCTGCCCCGCCCCTACCTTCCTACCTCCTTTCTGGGCTCTGTGAGGGCCACCCTGGAAGGCAGGGTTCAAACTTGATTTGTCTTAATAGAACCCAGGCTGGAATATAGCTGGTAATAAATAAGCTGAGTGAATGAACAAAATTAAAATGAAAACCCAGAACTAAACTTTCTATGCCATTGTGATGGGTAGACATGAAAATAACCACAATTCAACTTAGACTGGAACCAATACCCAAATATTGTTTATAAAAAAATCCATTAGAGGCTTGACACCCGTAGCTCAGTGGTTAGGGAACTGGCCACATACACCGGGGCTGGTGGGTTCAAACCCAGCTAGGGCCTGCTAAATAACAACCACCACAACAAAAAAATAGCCAAGCATTGTGGCAGGCACCTGTAGTCCCAGCTACTTGGGAGGCTGAGGCAAGACAATTGCTTAAGCCCAAGAGTGTGAGGTTGCTGTGAGCTGCGATGCCACGGCACTTGACCTAGGGTGATACAGTGAGACTCTGTCTCAAAAAAAAAGAAAAAAAATCCATTAGAATGGGAGAAAGCAATAGCTCCCTGTCTAGCAGAAGGAAGAAGATGAGTTTGTGGGAATTTAAAGGGATGTGCAGAGTCCAGGAGAGCCATGGACCAGAAGACAGGGCTGAAGGCTGGACCTTCATGCGGGCCAGGAGAGGAGACTGACAGTATCGTGGGGCAGTGGGAAGCCACTCAGAGTTTCTGGAGAGGGACCTGATAAGCATGACACATGCTCCAGGAAAACAATGGCATAAAAAGCTGGATAGGATAATGCCCGCATCCAGGGCACGGGGAAACCGGAGAAGTGCTCACTCAGGTTACTCAGTGTTGACCTCTGACTCCCCTTACCCTACTATGGACAGAATCTTGCTTCAACAGGGAGCTTTACAGACCCTGGATGTCAGGGCAGACAGACAGAATTCCCTAATACACGGGATGAGCGTTCACTGCCAATGTCATTCCCCTTGTCCTGGGATTCACCAATCTGCACGTGGCCATGCTGGACAATCAGTCCACCTGGTGGGAACAGAAGCCAGTCAAGTGGCTCGGCGTTATGGGAAAGCATTCGCTTACATGATAGAGAGGGACGTTTTTAAGATAGTTCTTTAAAACTTACTCTCTCATATTAGTAATAAATTGAATATAATCACTATAGAATTTTTCATGCAAGTGGAGAAACAGTTTCTAAGAAGCTAGAAAAACAATGAAGCAAAAAATCATCCAAGATGATTCTGATGAAGAACAAGGTAGAAGAAGTTTATCTCACCGCTCATCACACATAAAAGCACGCGATGGAAGCACTGTAAACACGGATGTGAAACTCAAAGCGGAAACATAGCCAACAAATCCGAATTGCTGCAAAGGACTTAAAAAGCCAAAGATGGGCCCTGAGCTGCTGCGACCACTTGGGTACCTAAGAACAGAGGATGTTAAGGTCGAAGGAGGTCAGTGCACAGGGTTCTCTGGGGACCAAAGCAGTGTGGTTTAGGGGCCGACAAAAGCGACCAGACCAGGGGGAGAGAACAGGAAGGGCAGGGGTGTGTGTGAGACACAGACAGACAGACGATTTGGTATACAACGGTGGCTGATGCCCTCAGTGTCTATCATATAGCCATTCTCCTCCCCCATCATCTACGTACAATTTACTCTTTCTTGTGGTTGCAGTGCACTCAGCCCCGTGTAATGTCATAACTGGTCTACGTGAATCAAAACAATTCTGATCTCTGCTTCGTGTGTTTTTCCTGCAGATAAAAGCATCTATGTGGCCACTTCTTCCCCTTTCCTGAGCCTCCAAGGATACTGCCGGCAAACGTTTTGCTTTCCTAGTCAGAGAGGCTTGTGCAGAATCCTCCACTTTTCCCCACCTTGAAGTGGGAAGCCAGACTGGTTCTCATGAGGCACCTGTCAGGAGAACTTCAGAGGTGCTACCCTGACCTCCCTGAGCAGCAGCCCATGGCCAGCCCTGCCCCAGACTCGGAGCTGTGTAAATAAACCTGTCTCGAGTGTGGCTGAAAGCAGTGTCGAAGGAATGACCCGCATGTGGACGCCCAGAAGAGTGGGGATCCTGAGGGGAAAGGGCTGTATTATAAAATAAGTTGGAAATCCACTCCGAAGGAAGAAGCTGGATGTCTCACCTCATCACCGACCAACACCTTCCACCCCGGGCACACACAGCTCAGTGCTAAAACTGAGTGGTGGGATGGGTTTAAGGCCTGAGGCAGGGATGGGTGAAGACCCGTTGGAGTTCACTGTGGCCCTTGCCTGGACGTTTCTACATCACATTTCCTGGCCTCCTTTATAGCTTGATGTGTCCACATGACTGTAGGTCAAGGGAATGTGGCCCAGAGGGGATGTGCATAATTTCCAGGCCTGTCCCCAACCTCCCACCAGATCTGTCTCCCTCCTATCTCTCACTCGGGAGCTCAGTACAGAGGAGTTAGTTAAGTGTCTGTGGCCCCAGGGGACAGTGGAACCACTGATGGAGGAAGGTGGGTCATCATGTGGTCTTGTGAAACTAGGTTCTCCTGCTGCCTGCTCTGGTCTGACCAGGGCAAGAAATAAAGCCTCCTGGTGTTAAAGCACCAAGCTTTGTGGGGTGGGGATGTCTGTTTCAGGATTTAGCTGGGCCCAGTAGAGAAAGCTTTCTTAAAAACGGAAAAGCAAAAGCCCATCAAAGAAAAATTTGATAAAATGGATAATAAGAAAAAATACCATAAACATTTCAAAGTTATATAAGAGAATGGGAGATTTTGGAAAATGGATAATAAAGAAGGGATAGTCCCTCAGAATATACGATGGGCACTCCCAGAAAATAGATAAAGGCAGACAGACTGAGGACACACCAGCGTATCGTGTGTATGTGGGAACTCAAGTGTCCAGGCAACTTTAGCAGTAACAAGGGACAGACAAACAAAATTACGTGGTAAAGGTCCCCAGTACCACATCTGGCCATGGCCTCACACAACAGGCCGACCTGAAAAGATCAAGTCCAGGGCAGGTGAAACAGCTGTTTTCCTCTTTTCCTTTTTAAAATTTGACTTTCTTTACCTTAGTGACAGAATGAAATGGGGATTTTTTTTTTTTTCTTGAGACAAGAGTCTCACTATGTGGCCCTCAGTAGAATACTGTGGTGTCACAGCTCACAGCAACCTCAAACTCTTGGGTTTAAGCAATTCTCTTGCCTCAGCCTCCAAGTAGCTGGGACTACAGGCGTCTGCCACAATGCCCAGCTATTTTTTTTTTTTTTTAATTGTAGCCCAGGCCAGGCTCAGACCTGCCAGCCCCAGTGTATGTAGCTACAGACAGTGGCCACTGTGCTACAGACACTGAGACGAAATGGGGACTTTTTAACACTGCTAGCAGGGCTAGTGGTGAGGTCGGCTGAAGACAGTTTTTTTCAGTATTTGATTTTTTTATGTGCATATCCTGTAACTGCAATTCTGCTGCTCAGTATCTTCCCTGAAGACAACCTGGTTCATGTGCACAGAGAAGCACCTGCAAGGACGTTCCCCGCAGAACAGCTAGAAATATCAAAACAAGGTCGTCCAGCGGAGAAGGGTAGGATCAAAGGTGCTACAGCCCCTGGGAGCTGCACCACAGCGTCAATGTGGAAACCCGTCTAACATCGAGAATATGCACTTGTTATAGTGTGACTGAACGAGACCAGGTGGAAAAATACTCACATTTAGAACAAAACAGAAGACACAGTGGCTGTGGCCTTGCGGGCCTCTCAGGAGCTCAGGCCCGGGAGGGACGAGGGGCAGGCTCATTTTCACGCCGTGGCCTTCCCAGCTCTTTGCCCTATGCTCACCTAATATGCCACATTTCAAGTACAGTTTTCCATAGAAGCTATTAAATAAGACAAACAGGAAGCAGTGGGACCGTGAGATGTGCACGAGATGGAGTGGAAAGGCTCAGTTCTGTGTGGCGAGGGTAGTGCAGGAACCATGGGAGAGGCGGGCAGGGAGGTTCTGAGCTGTGGCTTAGCCATTCTCTTTGCAAAGTCACTAAACCCCTGGGAATCTACTTCCCCATCTATACATGGGGACAACAGCACCGCTTTCTTCAAAATTTGTTAAGCTTCAATACACTTATATATCTATCTGCCTGCCCGCCTGCCCGCCTTCTACTGTATTCTGTCTCTCCCTTCCCAATCCGCCTACCTACCTGCATACCCATCTCTCTGTCTCTTTCTGTTGTTGGGCTATCCATCTCTACCTGATCATATTTTATCTGCTGCCTACCTACCTGCCCATCACCTACCTGTCATTCATCTACCATCTGCCATCTATATATCTCCCCATCATTTGTCTGTCACCCCTCTGTAATTTATCTATCTACCTATCTCCATCATCTATCTATTACCTGTCTGTTTTTCTCACTGTCAGTCTGTCTGCCTTCCTTCCTGAGTTTCTGTGTCTACTTGTCTTACTACTCAGTAGATGTCTAACTATCTATCTATCTGTCTTCCTTCCTTCCACACTGTCATTTCTATCCATGCCGATCCATCTGTCCATCTACCCACCCACCCACGCATACAGGTGATTCTCCCTTTTCCTGTCTGTCTATCTGGGGACCTCTGTGTCTGTCTATCTGTGTCTTGGCCTGTCTTTCTCATCTGCATATCTATCCACATGCCTAGAAAGCCCCCAACTGGTTGTCCACCTGTTACTCATTATTCATGACCTATCTGTCTCTCTCCTTCCTTCCTTGCCCTCCCCCCTCTGAACTTCCCTGTCTATCTGTTTTACTACCTGATGACTGGCTGTCTCCCTGACAGTCTAACTTCTGTCTACCAACTGACTTACCTGCCACTGCAATAACTGTTAGTCTGCTTCCTCCCTCATCACTCCATTCCTATAATCAAGTGTCAGCATCCGAGCCCTTGCTTGAATAATCCTTGAGGATGAGAATTACAGGTCCTATTTTAATATGATTGTGGTGGCAATTACATAGCACACTGCCTGTTGAATACAGAAAGGTCAGGTATAATGATAACTGTTGTCGTTATTATCTATGTATTTATTTGCAAACATATTCTTAAACTAATAACCTTAGACAATTAATAAAACCCTCTGGAGTTCCATTTCTTCAGAAGATTAGCTTTTGGTAATTTTGATACCATATCAAAAGCACTTATAAGTTTTTTTCTAAATAGCAAGGAAATAAATTTCATTTTAACATTAATATTATAATCAACGTAATTTTCTTTAATTCTGAAATCTGTTTGTAATCCTAAGCACACATCAAGGTTATCATTTGTAGGCTCGGCACCCATAGCTCAGTGGTTACAGTGCTGGCCACATGCACCAGGGCTGGTGGATTCGAACTCGGCCTGGGCCTGCTAAACAACAATGACAACAACAATAAAATAGTCAGGTGTTGTAGCAGGTGCCTATAATCCCAGCTACTTGGGAGGCTGAGGCAAGAGAATCACTTAAGCCCAAGAGTTTGAGGTTGCTGTGAGCTGTGATGCCAAGGTGCTCTACCAAGAGTGACATAATAAGACTCTATCTCAAATTAAAAAAAAAAAAAAGAAAGAAAAAGAAAAAAAGGTTATCATTTGTAATACCAGAAAAAATAGTATATTATAATATACTCTAGTGGTTTGATTGTAAATAAGTGGACATGAATTATATTTGTGTGGTAACTATGTCTCTTTCTTTATATTTATTTTTCATGTTCTATATAGAAGGAAGGGATTTTTTATTTTAATTTCAGACTAATATAAGAATACATATGATTAGGTTACATTGTGTTTGTTAGGTGAAGCCTAAGTTGTTGTTGAGCCCTTCACCTAGAAGTGTGCCACGTATCATATCTGTTAGGTGAGAGCTCCTGGAGTCCCCTCCTCCCTCTTCCGCCCCCTTCCTGAATTTACTGTGCTTCTCTCTCACATGGCCCTGTGGTTGTTCATCTGCCAGTTTCATGTTAATATTGAGTATATCATTTCACAAGGTTGGTTCTATAGTAAAACTGATGACTATGAAGCACAAGTTTACAGGATCAGCTGTTTGAGTCAAAAAAGAAACTGCATTTTTCAGCACGGTGCACGTCTGTCCACACTCCCCTGAGGAAGGAACGGTACAACCAATCTCACTCAAACATTAAGCACTGGCTCAAGGCCAGACAGGAAGCTTTGCAGCCCAGAGGAACCCTCATGGCAAGTGAGAAGCAGCTGATTTTAACAAGGAAAATTCCTTTGCTACTGACCAAGGATGGGGTGTTCCTTTCTGAACGGTATGCGGTCCCCACAAATGAGCTGCCTCTGATTTCTAGCCTCTGGAATCAGTGGCCAGGGATGCAAACAGAGCTGCAGAGAAGGGGCCCTACATGGAACAGAAATGTTTTTTCATTAATTTCTTTTTTTTTAAATTTCAGGTTAATGTGAGGATATGAAGAATTAGGTTATGATGTTTGCATTTGTTAGGTAAAGCCGCTGTTGTAATTGTGTCCTTTCCCCCACTACATTGCGCCCATTAAGTGGGAGCAAGCCAATCCCCTTCCCTCCTCTCCTCACCCCTCTTCCTCCTTCCCCTCCCATCCGTCTTCTTCCTTCCACCTCCCCTCTTCTTGAATTAAATTGAGTTTTTCTCTTGTGTGGACATACATTAGATCAGGGATCCTCAAAGTTTTTAAACAGGGGGCCAGTCCACTGTCCTCAGACCATTGGAGGGCTGGAATGAGGGCCCCGGGACGACTCGGCTGCTAAGCAGGACAGGCAGCGGCAGCAAAAACACCTGGTGGGCTGGATAAATGTCCTAGGCAGGCCACATAGTAGTTTGAGGACACCTGTATTAGATGGTCTACTGGTTTCATATTAGTACTGAGTACAGTGGATACTTGCTTTTCCATTCTGTGATACTTTACTAAGAAGAATGTTTCAACTCCATCCAGGTTAATACAAAAGATGTAAGGTCTCCATCATTTTTATGGCTGAAGAGTACTCCATGGTATGCATAGACCATAGTTTATTAATCTACTCCTGAGTTGATGGGAATTCAGGTTGTCTCTACATCTTGGCAATTGTAAATTGAGCTGCAGTAAACAATCTAGCAGAATTGTTTTTGAGGGACATTGAACTTACAGCCTCTGTTTCCTGCCACTTTGGCCTTTCCAGAGGTGAGATCCCACAAGAACAGCTGCTTATCAGAGCAACCCTATGAGGAGAGTCGGTGGGGGGGAGGGGGTCAGCAGGAGGGAAGTCACAGTCTTTGTAACCTAATCTCAGAAGTGACACCCATCACTTCCACTGTATTCTGTTAATTAGGAGCAAGTAACAGTATGGAGCCCACAGCCATAGGCAGAGGACAGCAGAAGGAGGGGATGTCAGGGGCCAGAACATGAACTAGGCCAGAAGCCATCTTCCACAGGTGCCTTTATCCTTACAGTATCAATACTAGGGCTCCAGCTAGTCATGTGGGCCGAAAAGCAGCACCTTCAGATGGTGCTGTTATACGTGGTCCCTCGTAATCTGTCAGCCGCTGCCTGTTAGCTAAATGTTACAGAAAAATTTATCCCAAACTGGCAAAGGGATGGAGCTAGGCCTGAGCAGGGGAAGTCCCAGGCAGTGGACACCTCAGCCCTGAAACATCCAGGTTTCAAGGGGACATGAACATAAGGAGATTTTTTTATTTTGAGACACAGTCTCACTCTATTGCTGGAGCTAGAGCGCTGTGGCATCAGCCTAGCTCACAACAACCTCAGCCTCAAAGTCCTAGGTACAAGCAATCCGCCTGCCTCAGCCTCTTGAGTAGCTGAGACTGCAAGAGCCCTCTACAATGCCCAGCCAGTTTTTCTATTTTTTAGTAGAGATAGGGTCTCTCTCTTGCTAAGCCTGGTTTTGAATTCCCTAGCTCAAGTGATCTTCCCACCTCAGTCTCCCAGACTATTAGGGTTACAGGTGTGAACCACTATGCCTGGCTGCATAGAAAACATTTAAATAATCAACTTCTAAAATCTCAAATTCCATATGTAATCCATCCTAAAATTTGTCTGTGGGGAAGACACCTGCCCCGCAGTTTTCGCTTCCCCATCTGCTGTTCTGCTGTGGGTGGGAACCTCCCAGCACCACACGAAGCGACAGACCAGCGATCCTCAAACCTGATCTCTCTTCACCTTGTTAAGAGACTCTTTTCTGTTATATTTTTTTTTATTATTAAATCATAGCAGTGCACATTAATACTATCATGGGGTACAGTGTACTGTTTCTGTATACAATGTGAAATACTTTTATACAACTGGTTAACATAACCTTCATGTCTTTTTCCTAGTTATTGTGTTAAGACATTTATATTCTACATTTAGAGAGATTCACATGTACCCTTATAGGATGAACCATAGGTGTGATCCCGCCAATCATCCTCCCTCCACCTGCCCTCTCCCCTCCCCTCCCCTCTCCCCATATTCCTGGGCTAAAATTAGGTGGGAAAATGAATTAGCCCTAATTTCAGAGTAGGGCTGAGTACATTGGATACTTTTTCTTCCATTCTTAAGATACTTTGCTAGGAAGAATATTTTCTAGTTCCTTCCATGTAAACATGAAGGAGGTAGAGTCACCATCTTTCTTAATGGCTGCATAGTATTCCATGGTGTACATATACCACAGTTTATTGATCCATTTGTGGATCGATGGGCTCTTGGGCTTCTTCCACAACCTAGCAATTATGAATTGGGCTGCAATGAACATTCTGATACAAATATCTTTATATATTTTATTTTTAAGCAATAATGTTTAGATCAAATTATGCACTAATAATAAACCACAAATTATGAACTGTAATGTCTTATCATGTATACACATTTTTATAGGTCTGTATAAAGACACATGTATATAGGCACAAAGAAATATGATAGGCTGGTTGGTAATGACTTTCAAGAAAAATTACAATAAAGTTCAGTGGGAGATATGGAAGAGAAATTCAAGGAGAAAACAGAAAGTGTACAATTTCAAGGTGAAAGGAGCCCTTGCCATGTCATTTGAATGAAATGAAGGAGAATACTTGTGTTCTACTTCGTACATTTTTAAAAAGTGAGAAATAACAACTTGTGCCATTTTAAAGTGCCACTGCTTATGAATGCAGTATGCTAGAAATGACATCTTTACATCCATTCAAATTTATGATACACAATGTTAGGTGTCCACTTTGATGTGCAAACTTGGGAACACAGGATTCCTGGATTAGCTAAGGGACAACATTGAGTCACACGGGGACCTATTCTTTGAAGGAAATTCTGCCCACATAGCCGGTTACTCCTGCAGTCCCTGGAACTCTCCTGGGCCCTGGGTAAGAGTCCTACAGTCAGGATGGGGAGGCCAGGAGAGGGTCTGAGAGCTAAGGAAGGATGGCATGAGGTAAGGAGATGGGAAGCTTATGGGGCAAGGTGCCAACCTGCCATGTCACCCAGCTGGGTGGCAAGATGTGGCTGGTGGCACAGGGCATGGGCTCAAAGGAGTCTGAAGTGCCTGACAGAACACTGGCACATGGGAAGCCCTCAGCAGACAGAATGGGTTCCTCATGCTGGGTGCCCTGACACAAGAAAACCACGAAAATGTTCAATCACTGCTATCCGGGCCTGCACCTGGGGACCCAGCCTGATCCACTGCAAATGCCCCTGTTTTGCAGCCTCACAGCACGGATGTTCACCCTGATGATTGAGGAAAAGGGTGGGGGCAGGAGAGGGAACTATGCCCTAGGCCTCCCACCCCTGCGACTTCTATAATCACTGAGGCTTCTAGTGTCCTCAGCAGGGGCCACTGCACTGAGCAGCCCTCACAGTCATGGGCACTCCCATCTCGTCCACATTTCAAAGCTGAGGGAACCGAGGCATGGAGACACACATATGCCCCATGGCCAGTGCCCGGAGTGCCCAGGAGCTGAGCTCGAGCAGATTCTTAGCAGAAACCCCTTCTGCTCATACTGAGCAGGCTGCCAGCTGGGGAGTGCTGTTGGGAGACTCAGCCTCCGTCCTCTTCCTCGTCCTCCAGGAGGGAGCTCAGAAGGGCACTCGGCTGCTACTGCCTCTGCCCACAGAAAGGCAGATTTAAAGGTTTTTCCATTTAAAGAAAATGTCACAGTGCTCTAACAAACAGCCCCTGTGTGCCCCTCGGGTTTCAGCTCATGCTCTGCTATGACAACTGTGGAACCCTGGAGAGCCAGGAAAGGGGTCCCCTGTGTGGCTCCTTTGTACCTGGTGATTTTAAAAGCTTGAATAGAAGCATGCAGAAAAGGGGGGGCTGAACTCACCACTACACCCTTGGATACTCTGAGTATAGGACCTCAGGGACACACCATCCCAAAACCACACCAGGAGAATGACTCAACAGGAACTGCTGTTTCTACTGGGCAGATGGGGAACTGAGGCTCAGGGACACACCACAGCCACCTATCTAGAAAGCAGGGGGTCAGCCCCTGAGCCAGGATCCCGGAACCACAAATAAAGCAATGGCTAATGTTGCACACTGGCTGAAGGACAAACCTGGCCCCACCTCCACTGTGCCCCACAGTGTGGCACCAGTGATCAGAGCCTGATTCCCTAGTTAGACCTCCTGCCTCCAGCCCCTGCCCCCTAGGTGTGCCACCTGGAGCTGGTGCAGTTCTCCTGGGAGCAGCTGTAGGACGGGGCTACCACAGAGCAGGGGAAGGGAATGGGGAGAGTGAGACAGGAGGCTGTGACCAGGGCTGCATGGAAGGTGCCCTCTTCCTCAGTGCTGCCCAGGTCCTGTACACCTCCCAGGAGAGGGCTTCTCTGCAGAGGCGTGTCCTTGGCTTTAAGCCTTCTCCCTCTGGTTTTCAGCACTCAGGCTGGGGGTGTGGTGTTGACTCGAGACCACATAATACGTGTTTTCAAGGGTCGGAAATGCCGTAGCGTGTTTCATCCTCACGTTCAGAGGAAACCCGAGTGATCTCCTCAGCATTCATGCAGAAGCAGAGATTTGATTTTTACCTGCACTTTATGCAACTCATTAACTATTAGGTCATGTCTGTACCTGGGAAAACAGAAAAGGCACAGAGCATCCCCAAGGAGTGGACCCAGAGGACAGGGAGACAGGAGAGGATCCCTGGCACCCAGATGGCTCAGAAGGAGCCAGACGGAGGCGGTGGTGGGACTTCAGGGAAGGTTGGGGAGGAGCCAACCAACCTGCTGGTGTCACCACCAGGTCTGGGGCTTCCATCCTTTGTCCCGGCTGGCATCACCTGGGGAGCAGGGGAACCAGTGACTGCACCCGACCCCTATCCCAGCTGGCTGCAGGGTGCACACTACTGACAGTCACTGTATGTGAATGCCAGCCCTCATCCGCTTTTAAGAATTGTGGGGAAGGGTGGTGTTTATGGCTCAAGGAGTAGGTCACTGGCCCCATGTCCCAGAGGTGGCAGGTTCAAACCTGGCCCTGGCCAAAAACTGCAAAAAAACAAACAACAACAACAACAAAAAGAATTGTGGGGAAGGAAACTAGGCAAGGAAAATTTTGAGAGAAGAAATAATTTTAAGTTACTAACACATTTTTCAGAGGGAAAATTTTTTTTTGATAACTCAGTCTAATCCAGAGCTTCTAAGCTCACTTGTATTTTCCTAAGCTGTTTTATTGGTAAAATATCCCAAATATTCTTAAAGAAGATCTGTTCAGTGGCAACAGAGTGTAGCTAAAACCACAGGGACTTGATCTAAACAGAAAGACATCTAATAATCTCTAAATACAGAATCCAGTTGGTTACTGGCCACAGAAAGGCCAAACTGCCCACAGAGCAGGGAGGTCTAGGCATGGTGTGGGGCAGGGGGGTCAGCAGCAGCCAGCAGGGGAGGACCATTTGTCAGGGTCTTGTTCTTCCATGGATGGAGGTCTCCTGTCTTCTAATCACTGGGACTTACACCTGGGATGACTCTCTCAGCTCTCAGAGCCTCTGCACTGTCACTCAGGTTCCTCAGCACGTTTGCTCTCTGCCCACCCTCCTGTGTCTGATAATAATTAACAGTCAATACTTAGTGAGGACCAGCACCAGGCTCCCCCTGCCGCCAGATGCCCCGTGCAATGACCACTAGCAATCTCCCAGTATTTATTCATTCATTCATTCATTTCTGAGGCAGAGTCTTACTCTGTCAATCTGGGTAGCCTGCCATGGTGTCACCCCCACCTCTACTAAAAAAAAGAGTTGTGGTGGGCCCCCATAGGACCAGCTACTCAGGGGCTGAGGCAAGAGGATCTCTTGAACCCAAGAGTTTGAGGTTGCTGTGAGCTATGACACCATAGCACTCTACCAAGGATGACAGAATGAGATTCTGTCTCTAGGTATTCTACCCAGAAGAACAAGTCATTTTACCACAAAGACATTTGCAGCAGAATGTTTATTGCAGCCCAGTTCATAATTGCCAAGTCGTGGAAACAACCCAAGAGCCTATCAACCCAAATTGTGGCATATGTATACCATGGAGTACTACTCAGCCATAAGAAAAGATGGAGACTTTACATCTTTTGTGTTTACCTGGGTAAAGTTGAAACACATTCTTCTTAGTAAAGTATCTCAGGAATGGAAAATAAATCCAATGTGCTCAATACTAGTATGAAACCAATATATAAACGACTACATGCCCGCAGGAAGATAAAACACAAATATACATATAAATAAAAATAGTTGCCTATTTTACATTGCACACAAACTTTATGGCCACCCCGTATAGTCTAGCAAGGGGGAGGGAGAGGAGGAGGGCAGGGAGGGTGACGGGTGGGATCTCACCTAATGTGCACAGTGTGAGGGTGTTCAGCTCACCCCCTAGGTGAAAGGCTTAATTACCACTTGAACTTTACCTTGGAAGTGAGAACAATGTGACCTAAAAATCTGTCCCCTCATATTAATCTGAAATTTAAAAGTAAATAAATAAGTAAATGAATAAAATAAAAATCTATCATGGATGCAATAGATAGCAACAGAGAAAGTAAATTTTGTACAAGTTTAAATCAAGTCACTTGTCAGTACAGTCATGTTCTCTTTATGAATAATGTCTACTATTCTAACCTCAAACTCTAACGCCATCTGAAATACATTTCATGATTTTTTTCTCAATGGACTTCAGTGGGTGGACGACACTAACTCATCCAGGATTCAGAACTGATTTCCCGGCTGGCTGTTCCCAGAATCACTACCAGCTCTGTCATTAGCAGTGTTGATGGCAATGTCATCAGCAATGTCCCTCGGACCCCAGGAACACAGGACTCACTTTTCAGACGCCCAGTTCTCTGGAGGCGCACGGCAGTCAGGTACACAGGTCAACACTGCACCATCCCTGCTGAAAATGGCCCATTGTGGCCCCAGTGGAAGGAGTGAGACCACAGCCCCTGAGAACTCTGGAAAAGACAACAAGAGTAAAGGAGAATGGTCACATTTCATGAAAAGTGAGAATTAAAAATTTCACCCATAAGAATCAATTTTTTATATTTTAAAAAATATGAATATTTCAAAATTAAAAATGATTTAAAAT
>CAUYQV010046571.1:0-28262 GCA_963574575.1 Galagoides demidoff
TTTTTTTTTTTTGAGACGGAGCCTCAAGCTATCCCCCTGGGTAGAGTGCCATGGCATCACAGCTCATAGCAACCTCCAACTCCTGGGCTCAAGCGAGTCTCCTGCCTCCACCTCCCAAGTAGCTGGGACCACAGGCACCCCCACGCCCGGCCATTTTTTGGTTGCAGCCATCATTCTTGTTTGGCGGGCCCGGGCTGGGGATTCCAACCCTCCACCTTAGGTGTACGTGGCTGGCGCCTTAGCCGATTGAGCCACAGGCGTCGAGCCAGTAGTGGAGTCTTAATAGCATGTAATTTTAAAATCTCTTATTTGACTATGGTATAGTGAACAAGTAAAAACTGAATGATGTTCTGAGATTCAGATACACATTTCTTTACCTGAAGCAAACTTTTTGAATGGTATCTCCAAACTTAAGGATGAAAAAAAATTATGTTGAAATATTACCGCTTTTCTAAAATTGACATATTAGATACTATTAATGGACTTTCTAAATTATTCCTTATAATTTTATTTTTATAAAAGTAAACCGCTGCAGAGTAAAACAAACAAACTACTGCAAGAATCTTAGGTGAAACAGTAAAAACTGCCACTTGCCTAACCTTGTCCCCCTAAACCCCAGTCCCAATTCTCAGATACAGCCACTGTGTGTTCTAGAACATTTGCATAGCATTTTTAAGAATATGTGCAAATCCTTTTTGTGATGTGTAGTTTTGTACCCTGATCTTTGTCATTCTTACAATGTATCTTTGACATCTTTCCATATCAGTCAAAATAGCTAGTAACAATAACTAGCATTATCTGAGCACATGATCTGTGCCAGCCTTTGTTCTGGATGGGCTACAGGTATCGAGTCACTTAACCTTGAAACAACCCTGTGAGCCTAAAGGAGAGTCAAGGTCACAGGCCAAGCTCAGCCCCTGGTAGGAAAGGAAGTGCTCTACTTCCAAAGCATTTGCTCAAAGCCAGGAGAGAAGGTGCCAGAAGGCATGCCATTTACACTTTGCCAAAAAAACAGGAATGAACTGTGCTATGCCACCTTCCGCTATCAAAAGGAAATGCAGAAAGAAAGATGGAGGGGTGAAGGTCATTGTTGCAGGCTTCGGCAGTGGCCACATGTGCCTGTTACTTAGTATAAAGCTGGAGATCCAGATGCCCTCCTTTTGAAATTTGGTGGATAGTAGGAAATTCTAGCAAGCTCTCCTGCAGCCAGGGGTCCTCAGGGCCCAGCAACTTTACCTGCCTTGTTGTATTTGTGAAGAATTGATACTTACATCCCCCACCTACCCCCAAACACAGGTATATTAAGGTCCATGTGTCCCTTCTCCTAGCCCCTACTACCTGCCCCTTGAGTATCACCCTTCTAAGTCTCAGGGGATGAAGCTCAAAGTTCCACAGGGCCTGGGCCTGCCCTCCCATCAGCCCCAGCTCTTCCCACCCAGCAACCTGGTTACTGGTGGTCCCTGGAGGGGCATGTGCTCCCTGGAATGTGCAGGGCATTGCATTGGTTCTCTTCTGGCCTGGAGGCTCTTTCCCTTTCTTCAAACATTCTATAGCTCTCAGCTCCAGCCTCTTCCTTAGTAAAATTCTCCCTGGTCTCCGGGTCTCTATCACCTTCTGTTGTATGGTCCCAGGGGAACCATATTCCTTTTTTTTTTTTTAATCAATTTGTAGTAATATAATTTTTAGTGTGATTATTCAATTATTTTTCATCAATGGTCCCAGACGGTAAATTTTATGAGAGTTGGATTTTTCTCAGTCTTCAATTCACAACTTTAACACAGACCTGATGCATATTATATCCTAAATGTGTACTTTTGGAAAGAATTCTGAATGAATAAATGGATGAAACTGTCTGAAGCTCATGAGGAGGATGCCACATGTTTTATCTTGGATCGCTGCAGCTGGTATTTACATGATTTTATTCGCCAACCAAGGTTAGCTGAATCGACTGCAGAAGTCACATAGACAGATGGAAGGCAAAAGCACAGTCCAAACAGCCCTCCACTCCACACCCTGCTTATCCTCTAGAAAAGGATAACAGAGAGAAGAAAACATAAATAAACAAGAGGAATGAACGTTAATTTTATCCTTATTTTCCCTGAAATTGTGGCAAGGAATATAAAAAATACGTAGGGGTGGGTCATGGTATTGTTCCTTCAGTGCTTGAACAACTTTTCCACTTTTAATTAGGAGCAAATGAAGCCTAACAAATAAATACTCTGCCCCAGATCTTCATCTCTCA
This sequence comes from Galagoides demidoff, assembly GCA_963574575.1. Taxonomy (NCBI): domain Eukaryota; kingdom Metazoa; phylum Chordata; class Mammalia; order Primates; family Galagidae; genus Galagoides; species Galagoides demidoff. Next base: position 2,243 of record CAUYQV010046571.1, read on the forward strand.
AATAATTAGCTAGTACAGTTAAGGGAAATTATTTGATTGCCTCAAGTCCGTTCTTGCACATTTCACGCCAAGATGATAACGCTAGCAATGCTTATAACATCCCACTTAACTGTTTATTTACTCAACAAATATTTATTTGGTGTAGACTATGTGCCAGGTACGACGCTGGGCACATTGTTATTTGCCCACTCTCTGAAGGAAATGGAAGACACCAACTTTTTTAAAGCATCAGAGAGGCTTCCTATGGTGTTCCTGCAATACATACTACGTGTAGAAATGTCGACCTTCAAGCACTTTTCAGGCCCAAGTCTATGCTCCAACACATCAGCCTCTATCATATTTGAAGGAAAACAATGAACATAAATGATTATCAATCTGCAGTGCTTATGCCACATTTAAAATTCTCCCTGTCACTTCAAAATAGTTTGGGACACTTTTCAAAGTCCTAAGGAGCCTGCTTGCTTCCCTGAATCCTGATGCCATCAGGAGCAATTGAGCTGTAAATCGAGATGCACGCCCACATAGAAGAAAAATGCATTTCAATCCAAGTTGGGGGGAGGAGGAATGAGGGACGGGGAGGGGAAATGGGGTACTCTCACCCAGTGGGCACGGGGCGGAGGTGTTTGGCACACCTTTTGTGTGTGGGACATAACCACAAGAGGGACTCTACCTAATAAAATCAGTTTGACCCGGTCATTTGTACCCTCCCATTAACCTGAAAAACATTTACTGAAAAATAAAATATACCAAATATAGACATTTGTATCCCACTCTCAGGGATGATAAATCACCAGTAAATGAGTCTGAGATGTATTTCGTAGAATGATTTTTCTTTCTGCAGCTGAACTGTGTCTTGTTTTAAATAACATTCTGCCTTAATGCCAAGAAAACACAAGGGAGAGGGGAGGGAAATGAATGAGCAAATCAGCTTATACTTTTCAGGTATAAAAACCAGGGTTCTTACTGAGATGCAACTGCAAGAAAGAAAAAACATGATTCTGTCGACTTCCTATCGTCTTCTACCACGTTCATTTATTGGAGAAAGCAAATTGGGAGAGGCAAGGAGAAGCCTGAGCCACAGCTGGTTTTAGTCAGTAAGGGTCATTTTCGTTGGGCCTGTGTACTTTACAAGCTCCTTTGTTCACTACTCCCGATGGGAGGGTAGGCCTGCTGCCTGGGATGTGAGTCCTGGGCGGGAACCAGCTGTCCACCTCCTCCCAGCGTGGCAGCTACCCTCGTGGTCCAGCCCTGGCCACTCTTATTTCCCCTAAGCTCAGTTTTACATCACGGTGCATGGTGTGAAGCCCGGATACTTGCCATTAGCACCACAAGCGTGGCCACATGTGGACCTGGTGAGTCTGTACACACATAGCACACCCACCCACACCCACCCCAGGCAGTTTATCTCCCATTAGCAACTTGTTTGTGCCAATTAGAAACATTTGTGGAACTATGACAACCCTCATCTTCGGCAGGGCTGACTGCTTATGCTTTACAGATTCCGAAAGCCAAGCCGAATTATTAAACATTATTTGAAATTCACTTGGGTGAGTGTGAAGAAGGTTGGAGCACTTTTTCTAGAAAGGTTTTAATTATAAAGAACTGTTGGGTTTTGTCCCAGAAAAGAAAGTGATAACACCAAAATGTAGTATTTCCGGAATGACCACAGTAAGAGGCTGTCTATATACATATATGATAAATCTGTGTTCACATTTCCTTTAGAACACAGAGTAACTGGTATCACTCAGTGGCCTCCCCAAAGCATTGCTGTAAAATATAATTTCTTCTTTCTTCCCCTCTCCCCCAAACCCAGTTGACCCACAGAGGGAGGAGTCAACACAGGCTTCCGAATGGTCCTGTCAGTGGCATAAAATCGGAAAACCCTTCTCTGGAAGTGTGCTTTTAATATCAATGACTACTGACTTCCTCTAGGTAGCAAAGATTTCTGAAGTTGTCCCTGAATTAGTTTTCTAAAAATCCAACTCATATTTATTCTATGGATTGAATTAGTATAAAATGGTCAGTTTAGATCCCCAAATGCTTCTGGCCATGAGAGGTAGGAAGAGACAGAAAAGTGTCCCACACCATACACGAGAAACTTCAGGCTTCCTTTGCTAAAGGAAATAGTTCTAATGCCCAGAATGACAACTGGGCTTTGGGGTGTCTGCTGAGAATTATTTTATGACCCTGACAGCACTGGGGATCTTAAAATTCATATCTATTCTAGGATCATCAGTAAGATCATTAACTAAAATCATATTTGACTTAGTCACTTGGAATAAAATGGTTCCTTTTAACATGTTCATAAGGTAACTTGGCTTTTAAGGTTTCAGAATTGAAAGTCATATTCTGCTTTAGATTTTGCTTGGGTAATAAAATTTTAAATCGGGTCACCAGGTCAGAAGGAGACATTACCCAGGAGGGGAAAGACCTAGAAAAAAAAAATTCATACTCTGTCACGTTATATCCTTAAAACTTATGATTTCTGAAGGTACTAGAAATGATATAATTAGCACTAAACACCAAGAAACTATATTATAAGTCCACATTCTAGTCCACTGGAAAACGGTACAAGGCAATCTCACCACTTAGGATGCTACTTCAGCAGTTCCATTGTAAGCAAGAAACAGAATTCAATGCTAGATCAGAACTAAGTGATACACTGAATTTTGATGGTTAGAAAGCCAAACAAATCCCAGAGACAAATCTGAGCAATTTCCTTCCCAGCCCTTTTCATATCAATATCTGAATCATAGATTAATTACACTTCTGCAAGAGTGAGCCCTCAATTTATTCTTGTCAAATGGAGAAATTAAAGAATGTACATTTATAAAATCATTTATTTCAGATACCATTTCCCTACATCTCTTGAAGTAGTTGTCTTCATAATTCAGTAGGATGGTGAGCATTTTAAGAAGCTATCCATGTTAGTGAATTTCAGAACAAACTGCTCTTCTCAGAGCCAGATCCAGTCCTAACTTCCCTGTAAGACAGCTTTAGATCCTGAGACAAGTAAACCACTTAGCTCCATGTGCCTTAAGCCACCTGCCAAAAGAGGTGCAGGATCCTTAGCTCCTCAATCCATCAGAGAAAAGATCTTCCGTTGACGCTTGCTAAGTGGCAGAAATCTATTGGAGAAGTGAGTTGGATGAATGTCTAAAATAAAGAAAAGTCATTGTTGTAGAGAACTTTAGAAAAAGAACAGAAGCATTCTTGGATCTAAGGCCCAGCTCCACGACCTTGGGTGGTCACCTTGAGCTTCAAATTTCTCTTCTATGAAATGGGAATGCACAATGGGAGGAATGCCTGTATACACCATAAGGATATCCAGAACACCCAGTAGGACAGAGTACAGTTGTTTTGTGGATGAGGGGTGGGTTGGTGGGGTGAAGTTGATATGAGCTTTTGATGAAAAATAAAGCACTATGGAATATTATTCATCCGTGGAAAGGAATGAAAAACTGATACTATACCACGGATGAATCTCAAAGGTATTATGCTGAATGAAAGAAGCCAGGCACAGTGGGCCATATTTTATAAGATTTTATTTTTATATGTGTATGAAATACCTGGAATAGGTAAATAAACCCATAGAGACAGAAAATCCATAAGTTGTTGCCAGGGGCTAGGGGGAAGGCTAAGTGATTGTAGCATTTCCCTTTGAGATAAAGAAAATATTCTGGAATTAGAGAGAGGTAATGGTGTACAACATGTTGAATGGAGAAATTAATGAATGCACATTTATAAAATTGTAAATGTATATCTTAAAATGGTTGATTTTATGTTAAGTGGATTTTGCCACAATAAGACTCTCTAAGCAGGTGCTGATGGAAATTCTTGACTTCATCTGAGACTGATATTATGACACTAACTTCCGTGAAACACTGTGATATGAAATGATAAAAGATATGTTACTCTAGTATGACTATAGTCAATGCCATGTTTCTAGTGTTTGTCTCAGAGACTTTGACTCCTCTGCAAGATACTGATACTCGCCTTGTCTCACAACTCTATCATCTTCTAGCTGACTTAGAACTAAGGAGAAATTCAGAAGCCGTAGCCATCACTGTGTATGACACAAAGCTGGTAGAGAGGCCTCAACACATGGATGAAGAATCTGTATCCGCAAAGGTCTTGTCTAACAAAAGAACTCTAACAAGAATCAGTGTAACATTGTGGGATTGGTTAACACAAACAAGACAAAACAAAACAACAAGGTGGCACCTGTGGCTCAAAGGAGTAGGGTGCCAGCTCCATATCCTGGAGGTAGCGGGTTCAAACCCAGCCTCAGCCAAAACCTGCAAAAACAACAACAACAACAACAACAAAAAGAAAATGCACCTACTATCCAAAGCAGTTTAGGGGAAACATAGCTTGGCACTAACACACATATAACAGAAGGACGTGGGGATATTAATTGACTTTCTAAAAGCATCATTATCGATATGGATATCAAAACAGCCAATGTGATTATTCAACCCCAATAAAACTAGGGTAGAGGACTTACTGGGATGGAATGAGCCCTACTCTTCTCAGCACAGGCTGCAATGTGCATACAAACTTATGTTCCCTCACGTGCCTGCACCCACCCAAGACACCTGTAATAGGTGTTGGATTTTTCTCTAGAGGATTATCTCAGTTCTCACGTGCTAGTACCATTTTCTCCTCTATAGCACTATTATGAACATCCCTATATTTGCACATCTTGGCACATTTGCCTATTTCTGAAAAGTGTTTCTTACTTTTAAAAAATATGTGATGAATTGAGCCATTCAACTGGGTTCAATTTCTAGGCAGAGTCAGTTGTAGTGGTAACAGTGGAGTGTGTTTGTGTGTGTGTGTGTACACCCATGTGTGGGCTGAGTATCTGTGAAAGGAGGTCTAAAGAGAGGACATGGTGGGCTCCTGACAAGTTCAGCTTGAAAGGCCCTTTCACTGGGTCTTGCTTTCTTGTGCTGTCAATATCCCCATGCTCAGGTGAGATATTCTAGATCCTCTGCTCTGTACACATTATGGGATGATCTCAGGTACGTACTAATTTGACCCCAGAAGATATTATACACTTTATAAAGATATAGGAACTTTAAAGGTGCTGAATATACAGTGAAGGCAAATATTTGTCAGTTGCCAGCCTGCCAGCTGCCTGAAAGTCTCCAGGAGTAGGGCCTGACCATGTAATGTCTTTGAAGCATTGGTCTATAATTTTCTCCACAGAAAGAACGCTTTCTGGTGGTGATCGTGGGGAGAATAATGCCCTTTGTCTTGCTGGCAAACACTACTCACCCAGCACCTGCAAAACTGGTAACTTTGGGTGAGGGCTTATTTCCAGCTTTTATAGAAGAAAGTTCTATTGGAAAAAAGTAATCCCTTGTTATTTTATTTTGGACGAGCTTTTAATCAGAAACATAGGCAGTAACATATGTTAGAAAAATACATATGAAACGTAGAACTTTGCATTTAGAACTCACTATGGAAAATTCATGCTAATGCAGCTTAAGTTTGGGATTTTAATTGCACAGAAGTCAGGAAATTCAGAGTTCAAGTTCCCACAGCAAACTTCACTCCACATGTGCATCACAGGGCCTTTCCTGAGTGGGTGACTTAATTATTTGGCAAAAAGTGGTGCAATGAATAGTGATGGAAAGGATTTCTCCTCAGTGCTATGCTTCTCATAATCAGAAGCAAGATGGATAGGGGGCAGCTTTAGCTACTACACTGTCCCCTTTTTAATGCACAGCAGTCCTTGGATATGTGCCTGGTGACCAGGTGACAGCCATCCCACTGTAGAGCCTGGTGCAGAGTCTGGCAATGAGCTTCTCAGGAGAACAGCCAGTGGCCATCACATCACCTGGTTCTCCAGCTGATCCCTCTCTACACCCTGGTCAGGGAAGCTCTGGCCAGTGGGCACTGCCCCCAGCTCTCTTCCTGGAGGGCATTTCAATAACTCTAATGCTCAAACTTTTGGATCTGAAAATTTGACTTAAAAACCCTCAGGGGACCGGATAGTGAGCCTTTTCCCTAAGCACACATCTCTGTACCCCTCAGGACAGTTGTCCAAGACAGCTGTTCTACATTGTAGAACATTCTGGCTTCATTCCAGGAGTGGGGAGATGGCAGGATATGTACCACCAAGTCCCTGCCAGAGTCTTCAAGTGCTACTGCCAAGGGGGCCTTGAACTTAACTACCGTAAGAAGTCTCTAGGTGCTTCTCTCTAATTATGGGGTAGTTGACTGTATGGAAATTCACATTGTCTCCTCCCTTGGTATCCACATCTGAGTCTAGGTAACATGCTCTATGTGTACCCAGTGCTGTTTTTTCTTCTTGGGAAGATAGTGGTGGTATACTTGGGTCCTCCATGCTATCCTCTGCCTCTGAATCAGACCCTCGTTTAAGGGCCCTAAAGTGTGGGGTCCCCAGTACTCACCACTGATAGGGAAGGAAGGTGGTGGGGCAGAGAGATTCTAATAATCTTAATTCTTAAGCTCCCACTTACTTCCTTTCTTGGGCTTTGTGGGTGTTAATGGTCCAAAGTCACTGGACCAATAGCCGAATCAACCTGCTGTGAGGATTCTACCATCCTGTTAACGAAGAGTTCCAGTTGTGCCTGGGAGTGGTCTGGATTATATGGTGCTCTACTCAGCAGTCATTCAACAACACAAACAGCACGTTTATAAATAGCCCCTGATCTAAGTAAATGAGGCGAAAGCTATGTTAATTAGTAGGATGTAAGCACTACAATTTGTACAAATAATAAACACGTTGAATCCCACAAAGGGATTCATGATCTATGTATATATGACTTAATAAAAAAAAATAACAGATTTAAACAACAAAAAAATAAAAATAAATAAGTAAAAGAATAGCCCCTGAGCCCTGAGTTCAATGAGAATTCATGATGCCACGTGTGAACTGCCTGTTCTCTTTGAGCAGGGAGGGCTGGAGAAACTTCTGGGAGACTCAGAACTGAGATCGATCATCACTAACCAGAGCTTCCATCACACCATAATCGTTAGTGTTTTAGTCAAATCACACCAGGGAGAATAAAGCTGTGCTTGGGGGGAGCCAGAGCAAAACACACAATCTCTCCTTCCCTCCTACTCCATATATCCACATTTAAGAAATTTCAAAAAGAAGCCATTCATAATTGATGAAGAATCTGGCCACTGTGTGTGTATGGAAAGTTACATGTAGGGAGAGTTTTTCAATTATACAGGAGATGAAGGTGCAAAGCATGTCCAACCAAAAATGTGAAATAACTATTTGCTGAGCTGATAAGCATCCAAATGATGCTGGTTCTCACCTGCATTTAACAATTCCATCAGTAAGTACATATTGGAAAATAACTGAGTATTCTATGCTTTTTTCTAGTTTCAGAGTTTTCTCTTGTTTTGCAGGATTTTTTTTTTTCAGGTGGTATGATGATCAGAATACATGAACTACCTGGCGTATTTTTGACAGTGGAATCGCAGGCCCTTGATAAGCTGTCTTTTTATATTTCCTTTTCTATTGTCTCCATGACTTACAATTCAATGAACCAGAGATCTAAATCTACTATTTTACTGCCTACAACACAAGTAATGGGGGTGGAGGGGTGGGGAGTGTGAAACCATCTCTTTAAATCACATTGTCACGACTGAGTACCATTCTAAAAATGCCACGGAGAAAGCTTTCTGGTTGATTTATTCATTGAAAATGGCCTCTCTAAGAATTTATCTTCTAACAAGCTTCGGATATCATTTTCACGATCTGTCTTCTTTTCCAGCTCAACCTATTTCTTCTCTGACTCCACATTTCTCTTAAGCAACTGCTCACCAGGGACTGAGCATAATATGGTAGTGCAGTACTTTCCATCCAGAGAGAGCCAAGCTCTTTGCAGATAGTAAGCCTACGAAGGGGGTAAGAAAGATAATTCTCCACCTTTTGGAGATGTAGAAAATTCCTATGAAGGAATGTTAAGTCATCTGCTCAAGAATCAGTACAGAGAAGGAATTTGAACCTGGTATTGTACTTAGTGGTGCAGCCTACGTGGTTTGACAGCTTTCTGATCAGAAGAAGGATGGCAGGTAATAAAGAAAAGGACGGAGACAGGAAGAAGGAAGGAAAGAAATGAGAATGGACAGAAGGAAAGAGGACATGGGGAGAGTGGCATGAGCAAACACAAGTCAGCTCTTGCTGAAGATGGAAAACAGACTATTCAAGGACTCTGCAGCTATGAATTTACAATGATAAGGCAGAATCATTGTAAAAGAGAAGTGGATACAAGATTGAGTCAAAATACCCCAAACTCAAAATAAGTTCAATTCCCTTTTTTGGAGAATTATCCACTCCACCCTAGTTTCCAGATAATCACCAAAGGAACATTATCAAGTGGCTTCTTCTCTTTACCCTCTGCCAGCAAAAGAGAGCCTGGATTTGGTGCGGCAGATAAGGAAGAAATTGCATCTTGTGGGGTTGTTTTTGTATGAATAACATTATATGTATAGAGACATTTGCCCACTTCTGCCAGGTTTTCAAACCATGAGTGGTTAACCAGAGGCTAACAAAATGGTTAACCAAATGTGTCAACCACTAAGCCACGTGGAAATGGTGATGGCAGTTCCAGCAATGGGGAGTTGTTCTCTCATTTCTGTGATACATTCCAACCAGCAGCCAGCCTGATTTTCAGAATGGCATCACGTGCAAAGAACATATCCTGGTCTGCAGAGCTCTCAAGGGGGAAGCCCTGCTCAGCAGGGGAAGGGCCTTTGGTATTTACAGACTGCCTCTCCTGCGAGGCAGATATTGCTGCCCTGCGTTTGGATTGAAACATTTTCTCCAACACGTCCACATTAAGTGTGCTCCACACATGGTTCTAGTCTAACTGATGGGATCAAGCCCGTCCGTGTGGGAATCTTTTTTAAAGTAGAAGATGGATTGTTTATCTTGGTACCATTTCAGTGCCTGCTATTTTTACCCTTACTTTCCTTTTGTTTTCTGCTCAAAAGTACTCTTTGATTTCTTTCCAAAACTCATTCACTATGGGAAGTATATCATCATTAAGCTTCCTTGGTGGGACATCATATATTGTATGCTTTGCCAAGGAGGATAACTGTCAACAAATACTCAACTTATTATGGTTGGATAACATTTGCTGTGAGTAGGACTACTTTTTAAATGAACAGAATTGATTTATGTTATTTAGAAGCTCAAAATTCTTTATGGACATAGGAGGGATATGTACTCAAATTCAATTTGTAAACAAATAAGTAATAATATTATTCTACCATCCACCCGAATTCTCGCCCCCCCCCAAAAAAAAGATAGAGAGAGAAGGTTTTGAAACCAAAGTCCAGATTCCAATAAGAGAAAATACATCTAAATGCTTTTGTTCATTCTGTTCAAAAATTTTAAATTTAATCTGGGCAATTAACATTGATTCCTTTGGTGTTTTTGGAAGGAAGATTGGAAAGACATGGAGGGAAAGTGAGTGGAAACAGAAGCATGTTTTTAAGTCTCTTTCTTCTATCATACTAGATTTAAAAATTCTTAACCACTTTAAGTTTTTAATTTAAAGACAGTATATCACTGAATAAAAATCTGGGACTCCAAGATTATTTATGACCCAAGCTATTGACACCAATATTTATCACTATATTCATCTACCTTCTAAAGCAAGAGTTATACCTCTCTTTGAATCCTAATTTGGGACCTCGGTTTTGCATGCAGAGATGATAAACCCTCCATATGCACTCTCTTTCCATTCCTGCTCTCTGCTTAGCTTCTATCTCAGATAGAATTCAGATCTCTGTAACATCAGTTGTCAATTAATTAAGTATATTATCAAAAGGATACCTCAGCAGAGAATATTTTATGCCATGCTGGTAAGGTGTGGTGTCTACCATTCAAACTCAATAAATGGACCTGTTGACTGGCCTCCTTTAAAACTGAGGCACCCCAAGAGTGGGGTAGAGAAGGGGCTGAAGGACACAGTGCTGCATCAGTCTGGTTCATTTCCTCCTAACTGACAGTAACTAGGTTAGAGGTGAACACTCTAAATCAAGGATTTAAACACTTTAAATCAAGGATTAGTCAACGGTAATCATCTCAGAACTTAACAGTTACAAAATCATATCAGATGAAATCCACAAACCTCAGGAATCAGAGATAATGATTGCATTAAGTTATTCATAGATTTACATTTCATATGGTTCTGAGTTTCAAGGCTGGTTCAAAGAATACCTATAAAGCAACGAAGAAGAAAACAAACTCAGTACAATACCAGCATCTACAGTGGGTGGGTAGGTTCTGTTTATTCTGAGAAAAGTAGGTTGTCAGGACAACTGAATGAAAGAAACATTTCAAATGCAAGTTAAAGTCATAAGGACACTAGGAAAAACAGTGAGACTACCATTCGAGGGAGATTAACATGTCAGATGCACATCTGAGACTCTACAATCTGGGGCTGCCAAAATATATGCCAATGCAGGGATACAGAAGACTTAAAGTGATTGAACCTTTCATTTCTACATGCTCTTAGGGAGCATGGGTGATGTACAGCTTGGGCTCTGTTGTGCTAAGGCTGGTCATTAAATGTTCCATGACTTTTTTTTAACCTGGCTTCCATTCAGCTAGGGCAATGGCAAACTCCTTCCCAAAGATTCCCCCTGCCCTTCCAACTGGCAAATGCTTGCTTCATTTCCTCCTATAGAGTAAGGACCGTGCAGAATGGCTGGCTGAGCATGGCAGCTCCTTGTTCATCACTTCCCTGATGTTTGGGGCGGGGGGGGGGGTTGTCAATCTCTCAATGCACACTTTCTGAGCATTCACACTTTGCACAGTAAGAAATACCAACACGAATGTGATACTACCCATTTCCAGAGAACTTGAAATGTAGCGGATTCCACTGTCTATTAGGCACAGTAACATCATAGGTTAAATGGATTGCTTTCACTGAGATTTTAAATCAAGCTTAAATTTCTCTAGCCTGAATTAAATAGATGGTGCTGGAAAGCTAACTAGCATTTTTAGATCGTAACATGCAAATCTACGTTGCTAACTCTGGCTTAAACCGGGAGTTTTAGTCATGGCGGCTCAGTCCAGTGGTTCTCAACAGAGGGGGACATTTACCTGTATTTGGAAACATTTTTGATTGTCACAAGTTGGAGCATGGTGAGTAAGAGGCCAGGTATTCTGCTAAAAATCCTGCAATGCACAAGGTATCCCCCAAACAAATATTATCCAGCCCTAAAAGTCAATAATGCTATAGCTGAGAGGCCCTGCCTTAACCTGACAGGCTAAACTAACCCATGACTAAATGGCATGTATCCATCAGTTATTTATTTTATTACTATGAAGGAGACACCACAGTATCACTGTGATATTAGTATTAAAATCAACTGGTACCCAATTCAATTGAATAAAAAGATTTCTTCTTTGGGACACTTCTTTGTCCTTAATGAAGTTCATCAAACCACTCTGTGGCTCAAGAACGATGATAGCGGCTCGGCGCCTGTGGCTCAATCGGCTAAGGCGCCAGCCACGTACACCTAAGGTGGCGAGTTCGAATCCCCAGCCCGGCCCGCCAAACAACAATGATGGCTGCAACCAAAAAAAAAATGGCCGGGCGTTGTAGCGGGCGCCTGTGGTCCCAGCTACTTGGGAGGCGGAGGCAGGAGACTCGCTTGAGCCCAGGAGTCGGAAGTTGCTACGAGCTGTAATGCCATGGCACTCTACCCAGGGAGATAGCTTGAGGCTCCATCTCAAAAAAAAAAAAAAAAGAATGATGACAGCATTCAACATGAAAAGTTTAGTTTTCTATACCCATAGACTCTTATAATTGAGAGTCTTGGAGCCCACCTAGCCCAAAACTATTCTATTTCACATATTAAAAAACTGAGGATCTGGGGCAGTGCCTGTGGCTCAGTGAGTAGGGTGCCAGCCCCATGTACCAAGGGTGGTGGGTTCAAATCCAGCCCCAGCCAAACTGCAACAAAAAATAGCCTGGCGTTGTGGTAGGTGCCTGTAGTCCCAGCTACTCAGGAGGCTGAGGCAAGAGAATAGGCTAAGCTCAAGAGCTGGAAGTTGCTATGAGCTGTGACACAACAGCACTCTACTGTGGGTGATAAAGTGAGATTCTGTCTCAAAAATTAAAATTAAAATTAAAATTAAAAACTGAGGATCAGTGAGGTTAAAGGCCATTGTGATCACATGACAAGTTCAAGGTTAAAGTTATATTAAAATCCACGTCTCCTCAATGCCAATCCAGGCTTTCTCTGATTCCTTGGGGACTAGTTTGGTACTCAGCTGCATCTTGAATATTACATAAGAACCAAAGGCTCAGCACCTGTAGCTCAGCAGCTAGGGCGCCAGCTACATACACCGGTGTTGGAGGGTTCGAAACTAGCCCAGGCCTGCAGCAATGAAAACTACAACCAAAAAAACCCCCACAGCCCAGCATTGTGGCAGGCGCCTGTAGTGCCAGCTACTTGGGAGGCTGGGGCAAGAGAATCACTTAAGCCCAAGAGCTTGAGGTTGCTGTGAGTTGTGACATCATGGCACTCTACCCGGGGCAACATAGTGAGGCTCTATCCCCATTTTAAATAAGAAGCAGAAATGTCAAATGGGAATACTAACAGCCCGTGTGCTATGTATTTTCTGTGGCACTGAGTCTGCATGTTTTGAGGCTGGCCTACTTGTCGGGAGCCACGGAGACAGGGTCAGCCACTGCACCACGGGCAGCAACAGCAGGTGCATCTCCTCCTCTGGAGACACAGGTGTTTTCCAGGCAGGATGTGCCAACCTGCTCAGGAGGTAAACAGACCCAAATACATCCTCAGGAATGTCATCGAGGGTATCGCCATATTCTCCCTCACCACTGGCAGCTGGGGCACTCCTCTCAGCTGTCTTCCTCTGGCTTCCTGAAATGGTTAATGAGTTATATTCTGTTATCTTTTAAATAATTCCAGCCCTGTGAAGTTCACTGAAGGGAATTATGTAAAGCCCTGACATTCTCTTCTCACTGATCTGCGTGTGGACTCTGGCCAGTGGGGTAGACAACATATATGCTCCATCCTTCTCCTTCACAGGATAGCTGTGCCGGTGGCTCTGAATTAAGGAGTGAATTTAACACTTTTTCTATTCTCAAATAATTAACCCAAATCCAGAGATTCTAAAAATATTCTCATAAACCTTTTTAGCAGACAGACTCAACATTGTCTTAGCTGCTAAGAGTAGGGAGGAGGACTTCCCTCCCACCCACACTCTACCTTTTGTCTATAAAGAATTTCAAGAGAGGGTCTGGAAATATTCAAATCCAAGTATCCAAGTAACTTCTCCTTACTTCTTTTCTTAGCTCTCCTGTAAAATATGGGACATGTCAAAGCAAACTTTAAGTTTTAATTTTCTGTTTCATGCTACTCATTTTCTTTGAAAGCCCTGGGGGAAAGGCATGTCAAATGGGCGATGAGAGAACTGAATACAAGTTGGCTGTGTCTTCTTTCAGCCTCTGACACTATCACTAATATTCTGCTTGAAACTGCCACCATCTTTCGCCCTGCCACCACTAGATATGCCTCATGACCAAGGAAATACAAGAAAGTATGAGGCCTGTGTCGTGTACATGTGTGTGTACGTGCGTGTGTGTGTGTGTGTATGTACATTGGATGAAGATGGGGTGACAGGGAGCGAGAAGGTATGAAGACACGTGATCAGGTTAGACTGCACAAGTCTGTTCGGAGATTTTCCTATTGCCCTGTAAAGAGGATCCTTGTGGGAATTTTGGGGCTCTGTCCTCTGGAGTTCAAGTGCATTCTCCAGGGCAGCCAGTTACATTTCCACAGAGGTGTGAATGTCCTAGAGTTTCACATGCACAATACTTCACATTGTTGGTTCAGAATTACTTTGCTTCCTCTCCCCCCGCCCCACCTCCACTGCCATCAAGAAGCTGTTGGACCTGCAGAGAGGCCCACCACCACCAGGGCTGAAAACACCAGAGAGCGCAAAAACGCTGCAGCAAACATTCTGGTGTAATAATATAATCGAACATTAACTAGAATGGTGGTCCCAATTTTTGTCTGATAACGATCAAGGTTTGACTTTAGCAATTACGTGAAGTCTGTCCCCAGAGCTCTGTTGTCCTAGGTGGGGAAAAAATCCAGCCATCACTTTCTCCCATTTACGGATGATGGATTAGGGTTCTGTACCCCACAGGCAGTGAAGCAGGTATGCTCTGGAAAAGAGTCCCTTCCAAGAGTAAGTGTTTGGAAGCCCATGAATCAAACAAATCAAGAACCCTGCATTCACCCAGCCTACATCTGTTGCCAGTTCCAGACCGTTCCATGTGGATGATTTGTATATTATTATACAAGGTGACATCCTCAGTGCAAGCATCTATGAGAGAATTATGGTGTTAAACTGGGACATATAGCTGAGACGCTCCCAACGCGAGTGAACCCTGGAGGTCTCCACGCCGCAGCAGGAGTCTATACAGAAAAGCCTAATAACATCTACACATGAATTTAGCCTGCCAGGGACTGTTTATTTTTCTAACTTTGAGAAACTGCACTGGAGACCATCAGAAAAATGAATAAAGAAAAGCCTCCTTGAAGTATATACACAGCCATTTATAGGTTACGAGATGCTGGTGAACGGTCCTGAAAAATAGCTTATAAAAAATCAATACCTTTAACAATAGTGACTTAAAATGAAGCCTTAGGACACAGAGGGAAGAGGGTGGAAGGGGAAACTGGAGAAAGATGCTAAGGTGCAAAAAATGGGTGAAAAGTGGCAATAGTGCGTCAGGCAGCCACTCAGATTCTGGTGAGCCCTTTGCACTGGCTCCAGAAAGGGCGGAAAGCTGTTTGGCATTAGAGGAGGAGAGAGAGAAAGCAGACGTCGTAGTAACCCTTTGCTCGTGAGCCACATCCCACTCCCCTCCCTTAACAGGAATCTTGTGGACTTAAACCACAGGATCATATCTGAACCTTTCCTGCCAGGGCAGCAAACAAATCTTGCGTTCCCACAGACTGGTATGGAATCTCAGCATCTCACCACCATGCTGGGGCTTAAGGATCCATCATCAGGGCAGCCAAATACACTTTTCCACTCCTAGCGACGCTGTCCTGGACCTCAGCCAGAGCGAGAAGACCAGGAGGGAAAAAAATCCTACGCGGAGCAGGAGGGTGGGGAACAGCGAGAAAGGGTTCAAGTAGCTAATTTTTCCACTTTCCCCCTGCTGTGGTTAAAGCAGTGACAGATAATTTATCACACATTTTGATGGCACGCCAGCTGGCCATAAAAAAAAAAGAAGAAGGAAGAGTTGTTTATTAATTCAATTAGCTGGCTTATTTATCAGGGCCGGGTCAGCAGGGGTGGTGCAAAGCCAAGGGATGCCTGTGTCAAGCTGTCTCTCGCAGGCCCTGCAGGCGAGTGGGGACGCACATTCTCAGCCCCAGGACTTGAAGTGTCCCACTAGCTATGTTTATCCTGAATGCTCAGAGTACTCTGAGGAAGCCCATCAATTGCAATGAAATTAACTAAAGTGGGAAGATGCTTAAAACAAAGCAGAGTCATAAGGTTTCTTCCCCACTTGCATACACAGTGAGTGCTACTAGATCCTTCCTGGACACGTTTTGCTTGTCGCCTTTGCTGTTTTCCCATTTGTTGGTGGGAACTTATACATAAGGCTACAACACATCAACAGTCTGTCCAGGCCAGCGTAGCCCGGGATTAGGGAAATCATTCCTTCAGTAAGTGACTTGTTTAAAAAAATTCATGAAAGGTTTATCAAGGGCCTGCTTTGTGCAAAGCTCCATTAGCAGGACTGTGGTTACTGGTTATAGTCGATCCTTATGGGGCGAGTGGGATGTGGGCCCATTTTACCAGTGAGCCAGATAAGGCAGAGATTTTAATCCATTTACCCCACGCCTTCCCCAAGGCCCTTCTCATTTCACTGAAGCTGCCGGTAACCCTGGACCACACACCATCATGCGGTGATGGCAAGAAGAAAAGAAAGGAGGGATGTTTATGCTTTTATTTTTTTTCATTTTGAAATAACCTAAGCAAATGTTTACAATGTATCCATTTGGTTTGGTTTTTATTCAGAATATGACAATTTTCCTCATGAGCCTTACAAAAAAAGTGCTTTACAAACTTGGAGGGAGACACCTTCTGAACAAATATGTGAGTATACACACATGATTTAGAATGAGTGATACTGTGGGTCAAAAATGGTAGGAAAGGAATCTAAGAACATACTACATTTTCTGGTTCATTGGCCTGTTAATCGAGCAGCATCTGAGACATAAAAATGGGACCAATGACAAGGCCATGTCAGTCATTTTCACGAGGATATTGTGTATTAAGGGGAAATGTAATTTTTTAAACTTTTTTATTTCGAAACATTAAGAGGGTACAAATGCTTTTGTTCCATGGATAGCTTTTATAAGGTTTAAATCAGGGCTATTAGTGTGCCCATCACCCGAAGAGCGCTCCCTGTACCTGTTAGTAGGTTTTTACCCCTCCCAAACTCACTCTTCCCAGAAATATAATTTTCAAGCCTCTCAAGGTCAGAGGAGTGAGGCATGGAAGCATTTTACTGAATGGTAGTAGTCTGGAGTTCTGTTATGCCAGCTTCTCTATGTCACTCGAAGAGTTAGAACCTCTTCATTGTTCCACACCAATCTCTAATTTTACGGGGCAAAGGTTTTCCTTAACTTCTAGAAATGCCTTTATCACCATCTTCTTCTCCTCCTCTCCCCTCTCCCTTCCTTCTTTTCACGTATCTCCCACGCATGTGGTACCACGTCCCAGGACAAAACCAAACCTCTGGGGCACGGATGACTGTGTGTGGAAAAGCACAGCAGTGTCCCCGTGCAGGGACTCCTCTGCCTGTCCCACCCAGCCTACAACAGTGCCCATGTTGTCCCTTTCTCCATTGCCATTTGCCATCTCTGTTTTGGGCTCTTTGGCGGCTGAAGGTAGCTTCTCCCTTGACAATTTGTCAATTTCTAAAATGTCCCTAAAAATACCAAATCCTTAATGTTAGCCCTTTTTGATAATATTTCCAACATTTGCCTCCAATGCCTAAAACACGTGTGTTGAGTTGAGTGAAATCAAGCAGGATTAATTCCCATCTTCCTGGTAACATCTTTTGCCACATCAGTAGCAAGTAGTGGGCAGCTTCTGCTTTCAGAAATGGGAAGGAAAATTCTGTGGCGATGCCCTTGTATTCCTTTCATTTCTTCTTTTTATTTTCAGATCCAATTAAGCAAAAAAAATTAACTTTAAAAATGACATAGTTTACCTCATTTGGGGTATTCTATTTTTTCACACGGGTCCAAGTTTTCTAGTGAAGCGTGCTGTTTTTGATTCCTGCTGCTGACAATCTACCAACATGGGACTTTAAAAATTTGGTATGACAATTATATCTGGAGATGGCAAGGCCAATATAATGACTATCCTAGCATTTCTTTAATCTTTTATATATGAAAAAGATGCTTTGTTAACCTTTTAAAAATTGTTCTTCCCCAGTCTTGGGTCAAAAACACTCTGATTATATTTCCACAAGAGGGACAGGCAGATATACCTGTATGCAAGTATATAAATTTATGGCCAAACATCTACTCAATTTAAAATTCACATTGTTGAAGCCTAATTAATTTTTTAATTCAACAACATCTCTAGTAAAGTTCATTCATTTTTAGTCTTTAAAATTATAGAAAAAATTCAAACCCTCTGCCCCATACAATCTAAGTCTTATTTAAAATATTTCCAGACCAAAATTAAATAAATAAATAAATTCCTGTACCAAATAACAGACTATTGGATGACAGAAAATTTCATGGAAGGATTCATAGCTTTTCTTCGTAACTGTCCTGTCCAACCTCTAGATTTCTTCCAAATGAGAAGTTACACTTTTTAAAGTGAGGGACATATTCTTGTATCGAGTGGAAACCACCTTGGTAGTGAAAGTCTGGCTTCTGAAGTGTAGTAGGAAATGACATGGGTGATTTACCCCTGAACGATGCTTGATTTTCACAAAAATATTTTTCAGGTTGACTTTTGGGATGTGCTTCCAGAAGGTTTTTATGATGAACACAAATTTTACATTTCAAGCCGATTCCTTAGCAAATGGAAACACTGCCGTTCATAATTTCATTCATGTAGATTCCTTAAGAACATACATTTTATATGTTCTTAATTTTACCACCATAACCTATTGAACAACTGTGCAAATGCGACTTGTAATTTCTACATAAATCAGGTACAGTAGGGATATTTTGGGATTTCTCTTGATATTTTCCCTAGAGAATGGGAATCCCATCTGCTTTCTTATCAAAGGGCACTGATCTCTCCAAACGGCTCCATGCCTTCCTGTCTCTGGATCGTCCAGGGAATCTGTTCCTCAGAGGGTCTCTCTAGTCACAGTGCAGGCTCCCATGCATGTTCCAACACAGCTGATCTGATCCATGCCTCCTGCAGCATATAAAATGCCTGGAGACTCACTAACAGGAATGAACACTCCCCCTCTCAGAGTTCATTGTTGCAGAATAATATAATTCTATTCCTCACGCTCCAATTTAATATGCATCCAGAACCTAGCACTATTTTAGCTAAGACAGTTTGACTCATAAATATAAACTACAGTGCAAAAGCAGAAAAAATAGGCAGCGGCAACTGCAAGAGAAAAATGCTGTCTTGTGTGTTGGGCCCATGCTTCAGTTATTTCAAGAAGACTTAAAAGAAGCACTAGGATCAGATGATCCAACAAGATTTTATTTTGAATTATTTTGATACAGCATTAATAATGTTTTGAACTGTGGGATCCTTTTCCATTGCTTAGTTAAGGGCTATTTCCTTCATCAAGAGTTGGAAAGCTTTGTCTTCTCTGTTACAGAGCACACCGGCTTTGGTGGGGGACTGTTTGCTTGAGTAGTTCTCATGACATTCAGCTTTTTCATCTCCTGAGTAAAAGGACATAAGCCCTGTGCTTCTGTCCTGCCTGTGCCACAGAAACCAGCCAAAGAGGGTTGACGTTGTGTGGGAGATGACAGAGAGTGGAGAAGCAGGAGATCTAGCTCCTACCCTCAAAATATTGACTGTCTAGTTGGGGGAATAAAAAGTATTTGCAACAAGGCTTAAAAGTCAAAGTGGCATGAGTACCAAACTAGTGGAAGGGACCAAAAGTGGGTCTCAGGGGAAACAGAGCCTGACAGCATCTGGGGTGTCCAGGAAAGCAAGTTTTAGCCAGACAGTTTGCAGCTGGATCTTGGCAGGGGGGACGTTGAAGAGGACACATCCCGAGTTAGAGACCTAGTCTAGATGATAGTAAGAGCTTCTTGGAAGACGTCCCCTTCTCTTCCTCTGGTCATTGCAAATACTCATTATTTTCTTAAAGTGACTCTGAGTGTTTATCTAGGTCTACCTTTTTAACCAAAAGCAAGGCATGGATTTGTTTGATCAATTTCATCTGGTCACTGCTAGCAATTGATGGCATCAGGGAAGTCAGGCCCAGACAAGGCAGTCAGCATAATTCAGAAAAATACATTATTTGTGCTGTAAGAATACTTGTTTTCCTTATCCCCCCTTTATTAAAGAAGGGCTACACAGAAACAACTAGGCTCAGTTAATAAACACCCCAAGATAACAAGTCCAGAATGCCCTTTTCTTTAATTTTTAAACTGTAGACTTCCCTCGTATCTACCCACCCCACTCACTTTTCCTCTGAAACAGAACTGGCTATAGCAGGCTGTGTTCCAAGACAGTACCCTTTACTCTTCTTCCAGGAAAGAACTTTTCAAATAAGGTCCTAAATGCTCACACAGTCTTAGTGAGCACACATACACCTACACATGGTTGCTACATGCCAACTCCTGACATGGGAATTTTCAGAAGCACACCAAAGTCTCTGTTTGATTTCAATTTATTTTTAATCACATAAAATCCAATTTGGAAAATTGATGCATGGGATTTTCTGAGTCACCAGAAGCTCTTTATAAGATTGCGAATGCATCAAGAAGGAAGAAATCCGTCTTGGCAGAGCCCGCATTTCACAACAACGGTAAAAATGATCAGTTTCTTCAGTTTAGAATGAATGAGATGAATCCCAAAATCTATAAAAATATGCTATTGAGTCCTAACATAAAGTCGAAATACATTTGAAATATCTGACTCATAAAGAAGAATGGGGGTGGGGGTGAGGAGGAATAGCCATCATTTTGAAATAGGTTTAACCTTCTTTTTCATTCTTATTTAGTTATCCAAATAATATTTAATAATCTGAATTATATTAATTCATTATAATAGTGATCTTTACCCTCTACACTCATTTTTTGGCAATATACGAGGACATTTTCTAATTCCTCATGGAGTTTCTGAAAGTGATAATAAAAGTACTTTAAATTTGTTTCATACTCACACTCATTCTGTATATGCCTGTGGAAATAGCCCTTGTATCTGTAAATGAATTTCTTGAAGAAAGGCATGAAGATTTTTATTACTTCTAACTAGTGTCCTATCTCCAACATAATCAGGAATCACAGGTTTAAAGCAATAATTGGTTCTGATGGTAACTGAATCAGATCTTAAGATGGGAGTGTGTAGGGATAATTTCCCATCCCTACCTATTTGATGTGCCAAAGTTCCTCAGAATGCTGTGTCTTTCTATGCACAAGTGACCCTCTATGCATTTAATAATATTTAAGTCAAATGTTATTGCCTTGCCACTGGTGGACTCAGTATCACAGGACTTTTTATTAGTCGCCCATTAAATTACAAAAATACAACTCAAAAACTCTGCTTACACAAGGATATTTTTCAAGTTACTATAAGTTCTCAGTATTTTCTTATGAATTCTGTTGTTTCCTATTCTTCCCATGGGAAGCTGAGGTAGGTTCTGTAGTCTTTGCCATCTTTTCCCCCCATAATGTGAAAAACAGTACAGAAACCTTAGCAAACGATATAGAAAATATCAATAAACAGTTCTGCAGCAGGGGATTGTCCCATAAATCATGATATTGTCATGATGACAAGTCATTCAACCAGGGAAATCATGTTTCTTAAGAATATTTATGCATAGACGAAGGATTAAAATATTCTATTGACAATGGTCATCTCTGAGTAATTGGATTAGAGGTTACTTTTATTTATTTTTAATTTCTTTTACCTTTTTTAGGCATTTCCTAAAAATTATTTTTGTAATTAACATGGCTTTCAATCAGAAAAAAAAATTCAATATTCACCAAAAAATCAAAAAATTCAAAAGAAACATTGTGAAGGCTTACATTTATGCAATAAAAAAGGCCTCCAAAACAGTGATGATTCACAAGTCCCAGAACTTTTGATAGGCAAACATCTGGATGGCAGATTAATTTACTCTTACTCTGATTGTTTTGAGGCGGTATTTGCAAGACTTCCCACTGTCTTATTTTTTCTTTTCATTCAGATATGAACCAGCTATCTTGTTACTGCATTGGGGTTACATAAAAGTTGTATATTATTAAACCAGGTGGTATTTTGTGCAAGTCTTTTTATAGCAGAGTTATTTAAATGTAGTAGATAATATAAATTTGGGATGGAAATTACTATAAGGATTTTTCTTACAATGAAACCATCCTAACTGAGGTTAATGTATAAATGAAACCTGGAGGAAGGCTATTTCATTCACAAAATAAAAGGGCAAGTAGTAAGTAGTGTACAGTGGCACATGAGGGACTAATAAAGTGAGCTGAGAAATTGTTTTAAAATTCAAAACATTAAATTAGGGACTACAATGATGACAATTAAGCTAGAAATGTCTTTGGAGTGTTGAGTTACTTATAACCATCTACTATACAAAGTGGTGCAACCCACTTTGAAAAACAACTTGGCAAGCCCTCAAACAATTTAACATAGTTAGCATACGACCCAGTAATTCTACTCCAAGGCATACAACAGAATTGGAAACACTTGTCTACACAAAAACTTGTGCACAAAGGTTTATAGCAGCGTTATTCACAATAGTCAAAAAGTGGAAACAAGCCAAATACCCATCAATTGAGGAAGGAAAGAAGTGTGGCATAGCCATAAAGTAGAATATTACTTGACAATAAAAAGGAATGGAGTACTGACACGCTACTCAAGATGAACCTTGAAGACGTTATATGAGTAACACAGGGGACCACAAGAGGCATATAGGCTATGATTCCATTTATATGAAATTCCAGAATAGGCAATCCAGAGAGAGAGGAAGTGGATTAGTGGTTCTGGGGCTGGCACGAGGAGGGCAGGAAGTGTGACTACTAACAGATAAGCTGTTTCTTTTGCAGGGGATGAAAATATTCTGAATTTAGGTAATGTGGATGATCCCACCACTCTGTAAACACACTAAAAACCGCTGAAATGTACACTTCAAAACCTGAGTTTTATGCTCTCTGACTTATAGCTCAGCCTTTTAAAAGTTTTATTGAAAAAATTTTTGCTATTGCCTCATCTTACAAGATGCAGTTCCTCTAAGTGATAGGCAGAATAATATGATTTATATATTTTTTTCAAAGACGTATCAAACGCTGGACTAAAAAAATTCAAAGTTGTATGAATATGTTTCAGTAAAAATACAGACATTAAAAAAAAAATTCTGATCTTCCCCAGTAAGTGAAGTGGATTTCACATAAGATTTTAACAAATGGATTTAACAAGTTCATTTTTTATAATGGCTTAAAAAAAATTGTACCATTTAATTTCCTAGTCAAAGTAAACCACAAAATCTAACTTCTAATTCTATACCAGATATTGATTTCCTGGGTTCAAGGGACAGTTTTACAGTGCCAATTTCCCAATTTGCAAAAGAGGTGATAACACTTATGAGTCCCTGATAGAAATCTAACGTGAAAGAACAGAGGTGTATGGAGCACCTACTGGTATCAAGGACTGCCGAGATGGAGGGTAAAATAGAGATAGACGAATTACCTATCTATGTTACAGTAATAGTAAATATCATTATAGTGATTTAAACATTGTCTGGTATCAAATGAAAACACTTTAAATGTACCCCAAAAGAGTGATGACTAAATCTTAATATAGCAATGAAAAGGAATGAACTAACAAAAATCAACATAGGTCTGATAACACATAAATGTGAACCAAAAGAAAAAAACTCATTTCAGCAGACTATACACAGCATAAAGCCATTCATACAAAGCTTAAAATACGCCACAACACCATAGTATGTATGTTGTTAAGAGCTATATAGATATAATATAATATATTATATAGATAGGACAGGAATGATAAACACCAAAATCAGATCATGGCTGTCTAGTCCTCAGGGGGCCTAAGTGCCAGCAGTGGTGGGTAAATGGATATTTATTGCCTTATTTCTTACATAAGAATGGCACACTATTTTCAATTGAACCTGAACTTTATGGATACCCTGGGTAGTTTTGTATGTCTTAAACAGGGCATGGTAATTTTTCAAAATCAGATTAGAGAAAAATTCGTAGGTCAAATTTCTGTGGTGTGAAGTGGGGAGGAAGGGAAGATTTCTAGGAGGAGATGTCTGAGCTGAGCCTAAAAGCCTCAGGATCTCACCAGGCGGAGAGGAAGGGGAAGGCTTGAAGGGTAAAAGGAATAGTGAAGCAAGGAAAAAATGACAAGGTTTTAGCAGGAGGAACTACGCGGTTTCGTTAAGCCACACGACGCATTTTAGGTTTCAGCGTCTTATAGATTTTTGAAATGCAGAAGACAAAGGACGAGGAAATATTTCTGAGTCACAGTGCCGAAAGCCTGCTATCCCAAAAACAAAACTCAAGCAGAACCTCAAACTGAGTTTGGAGAGTTGGGAACTGGTTTCTTCTTTTTCATAGTGAGAACAAATTGGGATCCCTGGAATATACCACTTGGGAGATGGTGGGAGAATAATTTTATCCACAAGTATTAAGTTGTTGCCCGAGGACAGCTGAGTAAACAGTTTGCTGAAGTCTGTTTGAGGACTGCCAGCTAGTTACACCCATAATTTCATCTCTATTAACAAAAACAACTCATACTGTCGCAGTGCCCTGCTTTGGCTACCCCGTGGTTTGCAGCATTTGAATTATGGAGTGTCACTTGAGTAACATTCTATAGCAGTGGGGGTTGTGTTTTGATGTCCTTTCATTACCCACCCCCACTCTGCTGATTTATGGCATACCATGCAGAGTCCTAAATCAAACTAGAAAATAACGTGTGAAATAATGCAAAACAGAGGCGAAGGGGTTGGCAATTCTGTAATTATACCTAAAGGGAAAATAATTATGTAATACCATATGGCAACAGTAAGTCTCGGAATAACAAATGTCCATACTGTAAATGTAGAATTCTGGGAAGAGTAGGCAAGGCCTTTGAAGAGAAGCCGAGGAAAAATTTGCCTTTTCAAAAGGACTCAGAGACAACTTTGTGAATGATATTTGGCCTTTGATAATACTGTTTACAGCCTAGGAAATGAAAGCTGGAGTGAGTGAAGTGACATGGCCTGACAAATGAATGGGGGGAAAGGGACAAGGCACGGGTTATTTATTGTTCCTGCTCAGTCTAGACTACTACCTGAAGTAGCCATCGGGTTGACCCACCAATTGAAATTCTGGAAATGTGAAAGCAACTTATTGATAAAAAACAGAAAACTCTTCAAGTCTTAACAGCAACTATGAAATAAAAGCTAAAAAAAAAAGGAAAAAAGATGAAAGAATTGCTCAGTCAAGATGATAAAACTTTCCTCTATAAGTCTATCAGTTAATGAACAACCTCTACATAGAAGGAAATACGAGAAAAATGACCCGGGCAACATGCCAGCTTAAATCTTCATGTTGGAAAATAACCTTCCATCCACCTCGACATTGTAAAGCCCTGGCATGGGAACTGAAGTGAAAGATGCTAGGGAAAGATTAGGCCACTAAGGCTCTTACTGGCTGATGACCTCCCTCATTAAAAATTAGCCCTGAATTTAAGCCCTGAGACCTGCGAGTCATTTCCCAGGTTGGAACCCTACTGGGGGCTGGCCTGAAATTGTGTGAACTTGGGAGATAACAATTACAATTAAATTACACTCCAAATAGGAAAATTAGGGAAAGAGAAGGGTTTCTTTAAGACAGGGGTTGGCAAACTACGGCTTTTGGGCCAAATTCAGCTAGGTGTCTATTTTTATAAATAAAGTTTTATTGGAACATAGCCATGCCCATTCCTTTAGGTACCATGTATGGCTGCTTTGGGGATACAATGGTAGACTTGGGTAACTGTTACAATATGACCCACAAAGAGTAAAATTTGATTATCTAGCTCTTTTCAGAAAAAGTTCATTTACTTCTGCATTAATATACCATTTATCTGGAATAGCTTCAGTTGTTAGAAACTTGACAGTAATAATTTATAAGAACAGCTCTCTAACTGGACACAACTTTTAGGCAATTATGCTTAAAATTTAGAGCTGAAACCTACTTCCTTGGGTTCTTCCTGGTTATTTTGCATTCTTAAAGAAGGGTAAATATATGTTAAATATATGGTATATATGTTGCTTTGCAGAAAAGAATCTGACAGTAGAGATGCATCAAGGTCAACATAATCAACAGTCTTAAGGTGATTTCTTTTTGGAAACCAAGTTACTTAAGAAAGTATTAACTTAAAAATAAGTATTAAAAAGGAAATGTTGAATGGGGACTTAAAGAAGGACTTTACATACTTGAAAATAATAGGAACAATTTCTAAAGCTTTTAAAAACACTGCCTTATAATAGCTCATTTAATCCTTATGCTAGGCTCGGCGCCTGTGGCTCAATCGGCTAAGGCGCCAGCCACGTACACCTAAGGTGGCGGGTTTGAGTCCCTAGCCTGGGCCCGCCAAACAACAATGGCCGGGCGTTGTGGCGGGCGCCTGTGGTCCCAGCTACTTGGGAGGCGGAGGCGGGAGACTCGCTTGAGCCCAGGAGTTGGAGGTTGCTATGAGCTGTGATGCCATGGCACTCTACCCAGGGGGTTAGCTTGAGGCTCCATCTCAAAAAAAAAAAAAAAAAAAATTGATGTTTGAAAGCAAATAAAT
>CAUYQV010046572.1:0-73860 GCA_963574575.1 Galagoides demidoff
AATGTTTTGATACAATGACTAAGCAAATGACATGAAATCTATGTTAACCAGCTTGATGAAAGTATTTCAAATTGTATATGAAAACAGTACACTGTACCCCATGTTTGCATTAATGTATACAGCTATCAATTAATAAAAAAAGAAAAAGGTCTCTACCTAACAAATGCAATCACTGTAACCTGGTTCTTTATACTTTCAATGAATCCCTAACAATAACAACAACACAACAAAAATGTGCTTGAAAAGAATTACTGACTTGCAGTTACTGAAAAGTGCTTTATGAATTGGTTAAGTGTTATCTGAATATATGTATTATTTGAAAGGTTCACAATATATCTTCATTTTAGCTTTTAGCCTTTTTCAGTTAAGATTCCAATGTTCAAGATAATTGGGTTTCCATCCAGGCAAGGAGTGTAAACTTTGCCTCACAAATCATATCCTAGACAGGCTTTCCTACAAGGTTGTAAGAAATTTCCTCTGGAGACAATATAATAAAATTAAAAGGTCAAGATAACTTTTTCAGTTGTCTAAAGTTTCTATAACTTTTGAGCAAAACACACTCTCTAGAAGGTTCTCTTGAAAAATCAAGAGAGAATGATACATTAACCATCAACAAATCCTATCTCAAATAATAAATACTAGTAATAGTATAATTCATTTGCATAGTAGTTTTAATTTCGGGCTCTCAGCGTATATGGCAGAGATCTTTGTTTTAGAGATGATGAATTTTAAACAAAAACAGAAAACTCAGTTAAGGTAACTTTTACTTTTTCACCAGGATTTGAAAACAGCATCTTTAGTCCAAATCCTGCATTTTTACATAATCCAACACCTAGCTGACCAGAAGCTAAGCCCAATTGCATTTCCTTGTGCTTGTTTATTTGTTTGTTTGTTTTAGGTGGTAGTGAGAAAGTCATTCCTTCTCTAGCACTGACTGCCCTGGGTGTGAAGCTAAGGAGCAATTAGTGGCCATTGTTCCTCACATTGTAAGCTTAGGTTTTTGATGAGAAAATGTACTAAGCTTAGACAGCAATGTAGACTATCCTAACAGCACTGACTTTCTTTATCCCATGAATTTCTAAGGTTGAGTCTGCCCTTTGCCAAGTGGGCTGTTAATCTTTCTTTGGATTGTAAAAGCCAATTAATTTCTCCTTTTCCAGTAAATGGGTTTTTGCCCTTGCAATAAAATTTCTTGACTAAATCATATAACTTGCCTTAAAAAATGCAAGAGTTTTGTTGGCATTTTCTGCCAGGGTTCTAATAGAACATCTGCGTTCTCTTTGTTTTGTATAGAAAATATATTTCTGATTTTTTTGAATGATGTTTCAAAAACATTAAAAAAAAAAAAAAGAAACCAAAATATTGAGATATTTCTTAGTTGTTAGTTCAGGCTCAGGGGAGTTAGTCAAAGGAAATGTTTTCTTCTTTTTTGCCAAATTTTTATCTATTATTGCTATTCTTCACTAAATAATTTAGATATCCAGTTTTCAACTTGAATGCTATGTGATGCCAAGATCTTAACACAAGATAAGAAGTGACTTTTCCCAAACAAAGACCTTTGAATTAAGAACTAGATTACTTGATTGTGAAGTTTCATCCAAACTCTATCACAATTGGAATGTGAAATTGGGGTGGCAGCTGTTGAATTTGGAAGAGAATAATAGTACAAAGGAAGAGAAATGTATCTCCTTCTATTATAATATATGCCTATCTCACAGAGTTTACCCTGGAATAGGCGTGATGATCCCAACTCCTTTTCAGAAATACAATAGAACCTCTGTGAGTTGAGCACCCAAGGAACTGTAACAAATTCATCAACGTATGAGGGTGGTCAACATAAGGAATGAGGCTGACTACTGATATATGCATGTGGTGCATGTCCAGTCTAAGAAAATTAGATCAACTTAAGGAGGTGCTCAATGTAGGGAGGTGGTCAGCTCTGGAGGATCTATTATATTACATAATGATAATAAAAGCTTTCAAGTGGTTAACTATGGAGGATCTATTATATTATATAATGCTAATAAAAGCTTTCAAGATTCTATGGTTCAAACTGGTTTGACACATTTTAATTTATCACAGAAATAGTAATTTAAATTATTCCCAAGAAACGGGTTCTTGGATGTGGTAGAAGGCATTAACTTTTCTGAAGTTTACTGTCTTTGGGGGATAGGAACAGGTACTTTTAACATGAATACATAGTTTACTGATACAATGATTATATATATTTCTGAGGCACATGTAATATTTTGACATATGCGTACTAGGTACACAGTATAATGATTATATCAGGGAAACTGGGATATCCATCAGTTCAAACATTGATCATTCTTTGTGTTGAGAGCATTCCAAGTCCTCTATTCTAGGTATTTTGAAACAAACAATACATTATTATTATCTACAGTCATTCTACTGTGAAATTGAATACTATCACTTACTTCTTTTTATCTAACTATGTTTCTGTGCCTCTTAACCAACTTCTCTTTCCTCCACTATTTTAATGTCTACCTCCATAAGGTCTAATACTTTTGGTTCCCACAAATAACTGACTACATGTGATTTTTGTCTTTTTGTGCCTGGATTATTTCACATAACAAAATGACAACAACTCCACTCACGTTTCTGTAAATAATAGAATCTCCTTCTTTTATGGCTGCGTAGTATTTCATTATATATGTATCCACATTCTCCTTACCTATTCATTCACTGATGGACACTTAAGTCAATTCCATATCTTGGTTATTACAAATAGTGATGAGATCTCTTTGATATACTGATATATAATATACCCATCCTCAGCAATGGGATTGCTAGATCATATGGTATTTCTATTTTAGTTCTTTAAGGAAACTCTCTCTACTCTTTTCCATAATTTACATTCCCATCAGCAGCATGTAAGAGTTTCCCTTTCTTCACATTCTGGTCCACATTTATCTGTTTTCTTTTTAATAGTGGCCATTCTAACTGAGATGATATCTCCTTGTGGTTTTGATTTTCATTTCTCTGATGATTCATGATGCTGATCATTTTTTCATATACCTGTTGGTCATTTGTGTGTCTTCATTTGAGAAATGCCTTTTGAGATCATCTGTTAAGTTGCTTGAGTTCCTTTTGTGTTTGGTTATTAATACCTGTTAGATAGATTGTTGAAAAAATATTTCTTCTCTTTATGCTTGACAACCTAAGAACTTTGCTGTGTTCCCTTTGCTGTGCAGAATATTTTTAACTTGATGTAATCCTGTTTATCTAATTTGGTTTTGGTTGCCTGCACTTTGGAGCTTTCAAGTTCTCATCCAACAAATCTTTGGCCAGAAAAATGTCCTGAAGCATTTCCTTTATGTTTTCCGCTAGTAGTTTCATAGTTATATGAGGTCTTATATTTCAATTATTAATCAATTTTGATTTAACTTTTGTATTTGGTGAGAGAGAAGGGTCTAGTTTCATTCTTGTGCATGTGGGTATTCAGTTTTTCCAGCACCATTTGTTGAAGAGACTGTCCATTCCCCAATATATGTTCTTGGTGCCTTTGTCAGAAATGAGTTGGCTGTGAGCATATAGATTTTTTTTTTAATTCTCTTTTTTAGTTCAATAGGTTTATGTGTCCCCTTTAATGCCAATACTTTGTTGTTTTGGTTGCTGTGGCTTTACACTGTATTTTTAAGTCAAGTACTGTGCTGTCTCCAGCTTCACTCTCTTTGCTCAGGATTGCTTTGGCTATTCTGGGTATCTGTGGTTCCATATGAATCTTAGAATTTTTTTATATTTCTTGTAGAATGTCATTGGTATTTTGATAGGGATTATATTGAACTTACAGATCACTTTGAGTAGAATGGACATTATATTAATTTTTTAAAATTATTTCAGGTTACTTGAGGGTGCAAAGAATTAGGTTACATGTTTCCATTTGTTACATAAAGTTCATCTTATAGTGTGCCCTACCCCCAAGAGGTATGCCATACAGCCTAACATTGTGCCCAGTAAGTGGGAGCACACCCATCTCCCTTCCTCCTCCCCTCTCCCTGCTCTCTCATTCCCCCACCTCCACCTTGAATTGAATTTTTCTCTTATGTGGGCATGAATTAGATCATCTACTGGCTTCATGTTAGAATTGAGTACATTGGATTCTTGCTTCTCCATTCTTATGGTAGTTTACTAAGAAGAATGTGTTCTAACTCCATCCAGGTTAATTCAAAAGATGTAAAAGTTTCCATCATTTTTAATGGCTGAATAGTATTCCATAGTGTTTTTATACCACAGTTTTTTAATTTGTTTCTGGGTTGGTGGGCATTTAGGTTGTTTCCACATTTTGGCTATTCTAAATTGAGCTACAATAAACAGTCTAGTGCAAATGTACTTATGAGAAAAGAATTGTTCTTTCTTCTGGGATAGATATCTAGTAATGGGATTGCAGGATCAAGTAGGAGATCTATCTGAGTTTTTTAAGGATTCTCCATACTTTCTTCCAAAAAGGTTGCATTAGTTTGCAGTTCCACCAACAGTGTAAAAGTGTTCCCTTCTCCCTGCATGCACACCAGCATCTGCAGCTATGAAACTTTGTGATATGGGTGGGCTATTCTCACTGGGGTGAGGTGATGTGTCTGGGTGGTTTTAATTTGCCTTTCTGTGGTGATCAGGGACAATGAGCACTTTTCTGAATGTTTGTTAGCCATTGTCTGTCTTCATCAGAAAAGTATCTATTCCTATCGCTTGCCCACTTGTAGATAGGATTGTTTACTCTTTTTTTGTTGATTAATCTCTATAGATTCTAGTTATCAACCCTTTGTAAGATTCCCTGCAAATGTCTTTTCCCATTCTGAAGGTTGTCTTTTTGCTTTACTTGCTGTGTTCTTAGCTGTGCAGAAGCTTTCAAATTAAGTCCCATTTGTTTATTTTTGTTTTAATATTAATTATTCCAGCCCATGAGCATGAGATATTTTTCTCTTGATGTGTTATCCTCTTAAACTTTTTTCATCAGTGTTGTATAGTTATCTTTGAACAGATATTTCACTTCTTTGCTTAATTTTATTCCTAGGCATTCTATACATTTTGTAGGTATTGTAAATGGAATTGCTATCTTGGTTCCTCTTTCTGATCATTTGTTATTGGCGTGCATAAATGCTATTGACTTTTGTATGTGGATTTTCTTTCCTGCACCTCTTCTGAAATTGTTTATCAGTTCTACAGTTTTTTTTTTTTGGTACTGTCTTTAGGTTTTTCTAAATATAGAGAGGACATAGAGTTTGTGTGCAATTTACTATGTTAAACTATTTTAAATTGCACATGAACTTTATGTCCAGCTGGAATAAGATCCTATCTTCTGCAAGGAAAGAGAATTTGATTGTCTGCAAAGAAAGAGAATTTGATATCCAATTTGAATATCATTTGTTCATTTTTTTTAGTCTAAGTTCCCTACCTAGAACTTCTAGTACTGCGTTGTAATGGGAAGAGTAAGCATTCTTGCCTTGTTCCAGATCTTAGTGAAAAGGCACTCAATTTTTCTCTGTTCAGTGTGATATTAGCTGTGGGCTTATATATGGCCATTATTGTTTTGAGGAATGTGTCTTCCATAGTTAGTTTCTGAGAGCTTTTATCATAAAGGGATATTTAATTTTACCAAATGCTTTTTTGGAATCTATTGAAATTATCATATAGCTTTTGTCTTTTTCTCTGACAGTGTGATGCATCACATTTTTTGATTAAGGTATCTTTGACATACATCCTTGTGTCACTGGGATAAATCCAACTTATTATAGTGAAATATATCTTTAATATATTGTCAAATGCACTCTGCTAATATTTTATTGAGGACTTTGGACACCTATGTTTCTCAGGATATCACCCTGTAGTTTTTGTTGTTTTGTGTCCTAGAGCTCGTCCTTTTGAAGTTTCAGTATTTGAGAGAGTTTCCATTTCCTCTGTCCAGAAAACCTTCAGCTTCTTCCATCCTGTCTCTAAATGACTAAGTCTATAGTTCCCTTTAGATCTATAAAATTAGGTCCCAAAATTACAATCTTTGGAACCTCTTGAGTTGCTTCCCTCATCCTCCCTCCCATCTGAGTTTGACATCCTGCCTGTGTTGCCCCTGCATCTAGCATAGGCCTCCATCAATATGCATTCCTTACTCCAAGTATCTGCTCACTACACAGTAAGTCTGTCAGAAACATACATGGTATCTTTCATCTCTATGTTTCCAGTATCTGACTCTTTGTTGGACCCCAACACATTTTGCTAAAGTAACGGGGTGACAGTCCATTGAGAATTAATGGCACAACATCTCTCTAGCCTCTTGTGTTCTTGTTCAGAAGGAAATCATTTTCTTAGATATTTCTTACTGTACTAGAAAGGTGCATGAGTTATTTCCAAAAGTTATCAATGTCAAAAATATGAAAAATAAAAATTATTAATTTGCTGAATCACGTCATATGTTTTTGTGCAAATTGAAAATAACTTTATTTCTTACCCCACCTGCCCCATCTGTTGCTCTGAGTGGAGTGCATGGCTTCATCAGAGGCTCAATGCAACCTCAAATTTCTAGGCTCAAGTGATCTTCCTGCCACAACCTCCTGAGTAGCAGTGACTACAGGCACTTACCACCATATCCAACTAATTTTTCAATTTTTAGAGGTGGGGTTTTGCTCTTGTACAGGCTAGTCTCCAGCTACTGGTATAATTCTAGCACCTTGTCTCCAAAGTGCTAGAATTATAGGCATGAGCCACCATGCCTGGACATAATTTTACTCCTAATTACAAAAAGAGGACCCTCATTAAAAGATGTTTTACTGTTGGCATTTTGGGTTTATCCTTTTAGTTACTCTCTCTTTTCATATACACAAACACATGTTCATATATGTGTGTATATATACAAGTATCCATGTATATGTATCTTTTATAATCATGACTGTTACATAAAATACATATTATTTAGACTATATGTGTGTTCTGTAAGGATGTATTGGTGAAATTTTTATATGTCGTTCTTTTGTTGGTCTGCATATCATTAGCCATAGCTGCCCTAGTAAAAGGAAGACATAAGGGTTTCTTTAAGTGTCCACAGGATGGCATCAGAGTTCTCTTCATAAATCCAAGGGTTAGTGTTTTTCTCTGACATTTATGTGCTAGTCTCTTAAAGTAGAAAGTTCAGATCTGAGGATTTGAGTATTCATAACATCTTTATTATGGTTTGTCCTCATATCTTCATTTTGATGCTAATTCTCAGTGTAGTTACATGGGTGAATAATCAGTGCAGCACTGAGAAGAAATATAAAACTTGGCCTGAGCAAGCTTGAATAAATGTGAGCTTTATAGCACATACTAAATATAAGGAGAGGGAAATATCGTTTTCTGATGGCAGGGGTAGTAGTAGCTGTCTCGATGATTGGATGCTCAACAGAGCATATAAATTCAGCTACAGATAGTTGCCAAGAGCAGTTGCATAATTCACAGGAAGCAAGTTTGCATCAAAGTAAGTTAAGAGCATGCATTGCTTGAATCAAGCCATCCTAATTCTTATTCTTAAAAAAAAGCAATATCTAGTTTCTTCAACATGTAGGAGAAGTACAAACATTAAGTATGGATAGTGCTTGTTTTCTCAGAACAGTCAAAAGCAAACCTAATCTCAACTCTCCACATATATTCCAAATGGAAGAGATAGGAGCAAGGATATTTTTCCCAAATGTAATGTGGGAACAAAAATGTCATCTTAATATCCAGAATATGGACTTTTTGAAGCTATAGTGGAAATAGGATTTCTGGCCAGGAATCCAGATAATTACTTTTATTTTTCTGAATAACTATCTCATACTAAAGAAAATCCCTAATTGGGAATCTGTACAAATAGGGCTCTCTTGAAGGATAACTGTGATATGGGGCAAACATTTTAACTAACCTGTGTCCTGCTTTGTTTTTTATTTTATTTTTAGGCTTAGTAAATGTAAGTATATTTTCTCTAACATACGTTCAGTTTCTCATGATTTTGAGTATATTTCTAATTTCATTAATTTTATTAAAGTGATATTTCAATTAAATATGCTCTGTAGGCAACAAGTGTATTA
This sequence comes from Galagoides demidoff, assembly GCA_963574575.1. Classification (NCBI taxonomy): domain Eukaryota; kingdom Metazoa; phylum Chordata; class Mammalia; order Primates; family Galagidae; genus Galagoides; species Galagoides demidoff. Next base: position 8,052 of record CAUYQV010046572.1, read on the forward strand.
CCTAAGCATGTTAGTCACCTGTTTGGGGTTCAGGGTAATGTGTTTTCATGGATGTAATAATAACTTTGGAGATAACTTTTCCTAGTTAAACATCAATAAATTTCATAAGGAACAAAACTATAATTTAAAAGGAACTGCAAAACAAAAGTTATCATTTAATTTTATCCATTCTCACTTAGCATGGAGATAAGGAAGAATGAAATTGGAGAAGGGTTTCAAATGTGAATGTTAATAAAGGGATGATTGTGGAGGAATTCTATCAATAAGGGCTATATAGATAAGTGGCATTATCTGACAAAAAAAATAGTTCTTGGGGTTCTGAGCTTTTCCACAAGGTCGGAGAAATAAGCTGATTTGCACAAACTAGAAATTATTATTTGTATAAATTGGACATGGATAAGTTCAACCTCTAAACCACCCTGCATGAAAGTATTATACCCTAAGTTAGCACATATAATATCATATATAATCATAAGTTGATTAAAATAAAATCTCATCCTATCATTGGTGAACAATGAAATCTACTAAATCAAACTGATTCTATTCAAATTTCATTACACATATCTAAGTGTAGAAAAATTGCAATATTTTCTATCCTTTCTAGAAGTTCATTTGAAACTCATTCAAAGATACAGTAGAATGATAATGGAAATACTAACAATGAAAAATTTTACTATATATGAGAATTCATTTATCTAAGACATTGGAGAGTCATAAAATCTGATTTTTAAGTAAAGAAGTTGACCGTATGGTGGGAGGAGGGAAGTCTCAGAAGAGGAAGAATACGAAAAAGCAGCGATGTGAGAGCGCATCCGATGTAGTGAGAGTATCCCATGTTAGTGAGAGCATCCCATGTAGTGATAGTATCCTGTCTAGTGAGAGCATTCCATGTAGTGAGAGTATCCCGTCTAGTGAGAGCATCCCATGTAGTGAGAGTATCCCATCTAGTGAGAGGATCCCATGTAGTGAGAGCATCCCATGTAGTGAGAGTATCCCATGTAGTGAGAGCATCCCATGTAGTGAGAGTATCCCATGTAGTGAGAGCATCCCATCTAGTGAGAACATCTCATGTAGTGAGAGTATCCCATGTAATGAGAGCATCCCATGTAGTGAGAGCATCCCATGTTAGTGAAAGTATCCCATGTAGTTAGAGTATCCCATGTAGCAACAGGTATTTGAAAAAAGGGTAATGATATGAAAAGAACTGGAAAGGTTGTTTTGATTAAGAAGGGGCTAGTGTGTTAAGGAATATGGAATTTTTGGTTGGTGGGTGGAAAATTTAGACAGAAATGTTGTCACACTGGGAATTCCTTTTGTAAATGTCTGGAAGTAGTGTGGCATGAGAGAAAGGAAACTGGTTACAGCCTAGGAGATGGTGCTTAAGTTAAGACAATGGCAATGTCTGAAAACAGGAGAGTCCAGAAATATTTAGTAATGTGGTTGGATGACATGAATTCATGACATCATATTTATTTACTTTATCATCTTTATTTTTTTGAGACCAAGTCTCAAGCTGTTGCCCTGGGAAGAGTGGTGTGGCATCATAGCTCACAGCAACTTCCAGCTCTTGGGCTCAAGCAATCCTCTTGCCTCCGTTTTTTTATTGTTGTCATTGTTGTTTAGCAGGCCCAGGCAGGGTTTGAACCCACCAGCCCTGGTGCATGTGACTGATGCCCTAACCACTGAGCTAGGGGTGCTGAGCCTAGATGTCCTATTTTTGAAAAAAAAAAAATTACACTTTTTGAGTTAGCTAAGATATATTATACATGTATTCTGTATACAAATTGTGTGAATATTGGCATGTCACTCAGTTGGCTGTAACCAAGCAGGTACAACTTTCCCCTCTTCTTCATACGGACCCATCTAAAGTTTGAAGATCTCAAGCCAAATAGATTTAAGGATCCTAGAACCCCAAGCCTGGTGACTTTCATGTGAGCGACTAGAAGACTACAAAGAAGAGCTTAGCAGTACAATTCTTTAGAATATGAGCTAAAGATTTCCTATTACCTTATGAGTCATCAAGCCTGTGGTAGGCCTAATTTGCCTGGCTCATGGAGAAAAATATAATATCATATGGGACATATTTCTTAAGTTTAGCTTAAGGCATTTTTCATTATTGGGGAAGGAAAGAAAAAGCATGCAGTTCTTCTATTCGGTCTTTCTAGATCCCACATGTTCACACTGAAGAACATCTAATAATAATCTGGACGTCAAGGGGGTGCCTCAGTGAGTGAGGCGCCAGCCCCATATATGGAGGGTGACAGGTTCGAACCCGACCCCAGCCAAATTGCAACAAAAAAATAGCCGGGGGTTGTGGCAGGCACCTGTGGGCCTAGCTATTTGAGAGGCTGAGGCAAGAGAATCACCTAAGCCCAAGAGCTGGAGGTTGCTGTGAGCTGTGACTCCACCGCACTCTACCAAGGGTGACAAAGTGAGACTCTGTCTCCAACAAAAAGTAATATTAATAATATGGATGTCATTTATTAAACTTCCCTTTGTTTTTATAAAACATTTTGTGACAGCATTGCAGAGCACACACGTATCTCCTATCACACAAAACTGAATCAGAATATTCAAAGTGTGCATAAATTAGCAGAAGAAGTTATTGTATAATGAGAAGAGATAGGACAGTATCACAGAGAGGAATTCAAGTTGCTGTAGTGGGTTGATGATAATACAGAATTTCAATTACTCCTGCATTCATGGTAATAAGAACTGATAAATGACTTAGGAAGGCCAACTATCTGTGGAGATAATACAAGGCAATTTCTCTACCTAGTTCAATAGGAAATCAGCAAGATCAGCCCTGTTAGCAAAGTCAGAGCACTCATGCTAACAATGTGGAATAATAAAAAGTGTGTGACCAAGAGAAAATAAAATCAGATAAGAAATAGTCTTCGTTACAACAGCAACAACAGCAAAAACCCAGAACAAAATGACACACTTATAAGGATTGCCTTCAGAAAATGTCGCCTTGAAAAAAACCAAGTTTTTACAATTATTTTCCATGTGGCATCTCAAATTTGAACAGCAATTAAGGAGGATAATAATAATACAACATGTGATAATTTTAATTAAATTCAATTGTCAAAATGACAATTGCAAGTCTTTTATCAGTGAAGTTGTGAACAGCATCAAGGACATTCAGTACACTTTTTTTGTGTGTGGATTTTGTTAAAAACAGGACAGGGAGGGTGGGAGAGAGAAATTTTTTTTCACTTGACAGCAATCACATATGACATAAAGAGACCCAAAGAATAAGTAAGTTGTAAAAATGAGTTCAGCAAAAAGTTATTTTTAGTATTTTTATATTGGACTTTCTCTAACAAATGGCACATTAGCGCAAAACATTTTTTATTTTCTTATTTAAATAGAAAAGATCATTGTCTTTCAAATTATTCACACTATGGATAACTTGAAGAATCTATAAGTCGTATTACAGATCTTAGGTGGAACACAGAATAGTGTGGTGGTTCTTATTGGCCATGACTAAAATATCTTTTTTTGAATATCAAGTAGGAGTAAACATTGTGGAAGACATCAAGATAAAGCAAATGTAAAACGCAGTACTACAAATGTGATCAACAATGTGACCAGTGTCCAGAGAGACAGAAACAGAGCTCATGAAAGCAGATGGCAGGGGGCTCCCTGTGAGCAGAGAATTCTTTGAATGACACATGTTGCTTGAATCATAAAGGATAAGTAAAACTGTGATTAAGTTGAAGTTTAGAGGCTAGTGTATCAACAAAAGAAACTATACGAAAAATTGACAGAAAAGATTATGCAATGGGAGAGGCTACAGTATACGGAAAAGTGGAATATTCAAATTAAAAACAAATTGGAATTGTATTAATAATGAAGGGATTTAGCAAAATCAGGTTTTATTCATCATAGGAGAAAAAGAGTAAGGAATATACAAAATGAGCAGAAGAGCTGCGTGTGTTTTCACATAGCCTGCTCACGGCGCAGAACACGGGCCATTGAAAGTAAGCCTCCTGTTAGCTGCCTAATGTAGTATCATTTGTGAGGAGCAGGGCTGGCCTCAGAACCCCCATGTCTAATTTAAGATCCAAATTCTTTCCACTGTGTCATACTCGAAGGTTCTCAATTTTATCTGAGAGTGGGAGCTAACATGTTTTAGGGAGGGGGAAGCATGATGACATTTTGTGCACAGTTTTCAAAATGACCCTATGAAAGGAGACGCTAGTCACTTGGATTCTTCCATCCTCTTAAAAAAAAAATAAAAAATATTTCTTTATGCTCATATTTTGCATGTAGTTAAAAAAGACTTAGCTTGCTAAATAAAACCTTCCTGTCAATACTCCTAGTTTGCCACCCACTTACCAATGCGGGGTATTTTATTTTATGATTAATTTTCTTCACATTCTATAGCAAAGTCCCTTTCCAGGAGCCTGGTTAGATCACATCCTTCCTTTCTCTGGCTTCGTGAAAGGAACATTGAAATGACCAAGTCAAGAAGCTGTTTGTTTGTTTCCCTAGTAGGAAGGAGGTGAACTCTGAGTTTTTCCTAAAGAATGGTATTTTTATTTTTCTTTTTTGAAAGCTTCCTCCAGTGTAGGAAATATGTTTGTTTAGATTTTACCTACCATTTCCTGAGATTCACTGCTACGTAGCTACCTTTTACAGGTTGCCTACTTTATAGATCATGCACTATCCAAAGAGAAACAATCATGATTTGGACGCCATATAAACCATGATTTTAATAGATCTGCACGTCTCCCCAAAATGCATTGAACTATTTTTCCTAAACAAAACACTAATTCCCTTAAAATTTTTCTTTCACTAAATATAATTATTGTTTTTAATTATTATCCCCCATGTAAAACATAAAAATGGAAGGGCCGGCTCAGAGTGCCTCACTTAATTTTTAATAGAATGCTAATCTAGTCAACACACATCAAGCAAATGATTGCACTGCTTCCTTGGTGCCTCCAGGAGACAATTACCTGTTTCATAGTCATGAACTTCTATTTTCTTTAAGGGCAAAACTTCATTTAATGACTGACTACCCCTACTGAGATCATAATGCAGTCTTGACCACCTAAAACTTTGTTACCTATATTCAAGCTCTGAGGAAATTGCCTGAATATCCTTAAATCTCAATAAAGTGTTTAAAATTTCACTGGAGGAAAGACATATACAGACACCCACATATGCATGTACGTACACATATATAGTGTATTTATGTATGTTTGAGATCTCTAAAGGTAATTTCAATAAAATGGAATTTTTATAGGACAAAACACATGTATTTCAGCAACCCAAGGTAATATAAGTTAACAATAGAAAAAAGAAAATATAGAGTAGAAAGAGCAAGAGTCTGAATAGCTAAACCAAAGTCAAGATGCTGTAGCCATGACAGGTTTGAAGGTGCATGTACTTGAACTTGGCCCTCCTAAATGACTATGTGTGACAGGAAAGCTGTGGTGGCCCGTTTTAGTAATTATGGGATAGGTTTTATGTAATGATTTAAATGTTCTACCCCTCCCCCTAGGGAAGGAATTTGAAGGAATTTTGAATTCTTCTGTGAAGTTCAAAAAAATATTGTTCACATTTGACATAGAAGAACATGATTATAGATCAAAGAAACAGACGAGTGGTTTATAAAGTACAGTCATTTTTATTTTATATTATAGCAAACTTCTTGCTTTCTAATTTATTAAGTTGAATATGGTTATTCAAAGATGTAGTTCAGATCCATCCACTCTTCCCATGATTCAGTGTCTGCTAATTTTATGATCATCTTTGGATAGCCTTTCCCTGTATCTCCAGAAAATATGTTGTACTTATTTGTAAAGGCACAAGGCAAAGCAATGATATTTTAAATAAGAAATTCAAAAATTCAACTTTCCCATTTGAAAAATCGTATGTACTTTTTATTACAACATATTACCAAGTAGTAGTTAACATATTAACCCACTTGAAAATTTAAAAAGTGTTCTGCTGTGTTGTCTCGGTAAAGTTTAATAGACTATCATGACTGTCATAGGGACCTGTGGTAGAATTTCCTGATATTCAGAAAAGTTGTTATTCTGCTGCTTGGAATTTCATTGAAAACCCATTTCTCATACCCAGGAAACTTACCATAGCATTCTGTAACATGGTAGAAATGTACATTTTTTAGGTTGTATACCTCTGGCCAACAGGGAGAATAAATATCAGCAGATGTTAAATATATGTAGCTATTGACATTAAGTATACTTAGTGATTTTTTTCTTTACTAAGTAGCTTTATTCATGATAATCTTATTCAATGAAAAAATCCTTCAAAATTTTATGGTTAAAAGAATTCCATAACTAGAGGAGTGCAATGGCAGGGCAGGATAGGGACTAGATGCTATGCAAAGTCACAGGGTGGGCCAGCAAGCAGAGGTTCCAACAGTAAAGATTATGGGACCATACAGAGGGTGATGTGGTGAAACAGGCATGAGGAACAGTTGAGATGTCATTGGCAAGTGTAGGATGAAGCTGGATTCCATTCCTACAGGCCATTCAGACAGTGAAGAATCAGGACAGAGATGAACCAGTATTACAACTGATGTTAGTATGGTATTTTAAGTCATGTTACAAAACTAAAAAGCTTACCCTGAGAATATAAAACGGGATTAACCTTTCCTTCCTTCCTTCCTTCCTTTTTTCCTTCCTTCCTTCCTTTCTTCCTTCCTCCCTTCCTTCCTTCCTTCCTTCCTTCCTTTCCTTTCCTTTCTTTTCTTTTCTTTTCTTTTCTTTTCTTTTCTTTTCTTTTCTTTTCTTTTCTTTTCTTTTCTTTCTCTCTTTCTCTCTCTCTTTCTCTAGATAGAGTCTCACTCTGTTGTCCTGAGTAGAGTGCCATGGCTTTGTCATAGCTCTCAGCAACCTCAAATTCTTGGACTCAAGTGATCCTCTTGCCTCAGCCTCCCCAGTAGCTGGGACTACAGGTGTCCATCACAACATTATGCTAAGTCTCACTCTTGCTCAGGCTGGTCTCAAACTCCTGAGTTCAAGCAATCCACCCACCTCAGCCACCCTGAGTGTTAGGATTACGGGCATGAGTTGGTTTCTAAAGTTACCTGGCTTTAGATTTCAGAGAAATCTAGGCATAGTAGTACCCCTGTATCTGTGGTTCTGCTTTCTGTTTTTTCAGTTACCCACAGTCACCATGGCCAAAAAATATTAAATGAAAATTCTATAAATAAAAAATTTGTGAATTTCAAATTGCATGCTTTTCTAAGTAGAGTGATGATATTTCACACTGCCATGCCCAGGATGTGAACAGTGCTTTGTCTTGGCATACTTATGCTCTGTTTACTACACACCCATTAGTCACTTAGTAGCCATCTCATTGTCATTGTATAGCAAAGCTTGTATTCAATTAACCTTTATTTAACTTAATACATTACTACAAATAATTATTAATTATTATTAATCTCTTATTCTGCCTAATTTATGACTTAAGATTTATCCTAGATATGTATATTTAAGTGAAAAAAAACAGTATACATAGGCTTTGGTACTATTTGCAGTTTCAGGCACCCATGGGTCTTGAAAAGTGGATATGGGAGGATTATTGTATTACGAGTAGTCAAATCATTTTCTTAAGCATCATTGCTCCTTCATGGATCTACTCTATCAGTGAGAGTTTCTCCTTTTCAGGCATATTTTCATCCCCTTATTAGCAGTGTAGATTTTTTGTCATATGAGAAGATTGACAAAGGTCCTTGGAAAATATGTGTATAGAAGCAAACTTATTTCACAATGCACAAAACAGAATCACTAGCGCCATGCTATGAAGGCCTGCCTGCCTATTCATTCATTCGTTCATCATTATTTTTTAAATGAAATTCATATAATAAATCATGCTTTCTTTTCTGCTCTTGGAATATTGTCACGAACAAAGCAAATCAAATCTTTACTTTTTTCTCTCATAATACCTAACTCTCTGTCAGCACAAGGCAATCATAAAAAATATAGACAAATAAATAAATAATCATATAAGGGGCAGAGAGTGAAGAGAGTGGTGCTGGTGGAGTGTTTGTGTAGATGCTCAGAGAATGCACACAGAGAAGACCATGTTTGAGCCAAGACTTTAATCTCTAGAGAAGGGGCAGATAGAAGTATTTATAGGGAAGAGGAATCATTAGCAAAAGGGCCCCAAGATCAGGAATGGTTGTCCTCATTTAAGGAAACACCAAGCAGGCCCATCTGGCTGACTGAGTGTGGGGGAGCAGGCCAATGATCTGAGACAAAGTCACACAGGTTGTACAGATCACAGGGAGCCTTATAGATTATGGAGAAAACTTTGAACTATATACTTTGAGAAGTGGGAAGCCCTTCTGGAAACGTTTTCAGATTTTAGGCAACGGGGGGGACATGACTCGACTTATATTTTAATGGGATCATTCTGGGTAAAGGGTGAAAATAAGCCATGAGAGTTAGGGAAGCAGAGAGACCAGTTTGGAAGACTGCTATTGGAGTCAAGGGGCTAATTCCTCCATTTAGCTGTAGTTTAAAAGAAAAAGAAAACAAAGTATATGCTGGCCAATCTATTATGTTCCCTAGGTCACACTAATCATTAAAGAAAAAAGAAAACTATGAATGGTTTACATCTATACAGTATCACCCAGATGGTGGGTACTTCAGTTCACTGTGTATATGGGAAAACAGAGTCGGAGAGAGATTTTTTGAGGCTGATGATTAAATTAGGATTGCTACAGAGAGAGAGGTTAGAATGAAAACATAAGCTTTAGGGTGGTATGGACACGAGTTCAAGGCTCAAGTCTGACACATACAAGAAGGGTCAATGAATTCACGTTGACTCTCTAAGCTTCTGTTTCCAGTTTCTTTTTCTGTGAAATGTACTTAAGTAAAATATCTACTCTAATGGGTGGATGGAAGGCTAAGTGAGATGATTCATATTTCATGTAAAATGCTTATCATGATGCCTGGGATGTGTAGTTAAGTGCTCAAATTTAGCTATTATCTTTATCCCCAGTACCAAAAGTCATCTTCAACATAAAATTAAAAGTTCTCAATAATCTGACAATTGGTTCCAGATAAAGCTGCACCAGCAAATTAAATAACTTGTTCAATAGCCGTACTCTGTCTGAGTCTGACCTTATCTTGACAGAGAGACCTCTCTCTTTAAGTGGGCTTCATTTTGTTTTCTAGGTATCTCTTTCAATCCCAGCATCCTCCAAATCGTTTCCACTACAAAATTTGTTTCTTCTGGATTCCAAAAGCTTCTCCTTTGAAAAGTGAAAACTCAGTCATGCACATCACATAAATATTAGAAATCATGTTCTATAATGCCTCTGAAAAGATCAACTCTGTATTTTGGTCAAACAGATAAGTTTTAAGATGCATTCTACCACCCTCAGAGCACCATTCTAAAGAAAGAACGCTAACAACAAAGCAGAAGATATTTGGACCCACACGTTTTCTTATCTTTGGATTTAGCAAGACATGCACTATAATCCAATTAGAAAGTAAAATGGGCTTAATGACTTAGCTCAGATCAAAGAACATAAGGCGGCAAAGAATCTAATTAAAATTAATAATATAATGGGCAGCTTTATCTAATGCCTAATCTAGGGCATTTCATCTTAGTTTACACTCAGCTCTCGGATTCACAAGGTCCTGTCATTGTCACTGATTGTTATGAAATCTGATAACACCGCGGCAAATCCTTCCTGCGCATTTGTTGCTCAATTCTAAGTAATAGATTGAACTCTATTCAACAAAGACAGGTCATAGAGTTCACTCTGCTACATGTTTGTATTGAATTTCTTTAGCCTCCTATCTCTTATATTAGCCTGATTAATATTCTTTAGATGTGATTGAGTAGTACAAATGATCTATAAAATGTACACAGCCACAGGCCATATTTACATTGAGTGGAAGCCATGTCTCAGTTAATCAAGGACTTTCATGGATGCTTCTATATCACATTTGCAGATGTTTACATAGTACCATTTATTGAAATGTTTGTACTCAGTTGATTGCTAGTTCACTGGTCCCTCCACCTTAACCATGGGGCATAGTTCCAAGACCCTCAGTGAATGTCTAAAATAGTGGCTAACATCAAACCCTACATATGCAATGTTTTTTTTCCTATACGTATATGTATGATAAAGTTTAACGTAAAAATTATACACAGTAAGAAATTAACAATAATAACTAATAATAAAATAGAGAAATTATAACAGTAACTATCATAAAAGGTATAAGAATGTGGTCTCTCTCTCTCTCTCAAAATATTTTATTGCACTTTGCTCATCTTTTTTTAAACTGTGGTTGACTACAAGTTACTTATCCTAACGAAAACCAAACCTCAAATGGGAGGGGGGGGCTACTGCACAATTTAATAACTGTTTGAAAATTGTTTTGTTGCCAATCTATTACAAGAAAAATCTAGATAGTTTATGTATTTAACAATCTCTAGATTAACATGTTCAGGTGCACGTGTATGGTGTGGGATCACACATCCAGACAAAGCTCATGGACCGTCATTCCCTTGGTGAGGGAGCAATACAAGCCTGAGTCAATCTTTTGGTCTACAGGCAGAAATAATATATTTCTATCCATCATTAGAATTGCCTCCAACATCTTTCTAGAAGGATAAACCCAATCAGTGTGCCAATAGACCCACCTATTAATTATAAGCCTCATCATTACCTAAAAATGTTTAGGAAAAAAAGCGTTTGATGCCCAAACACCAGCAATTGGGTTTGTTGTCAAAATAAAAAATAACTCAATGAGATTATAAAACCTTAGTAATACAAGGGCAGATTCTGTAAATTTGCCACCCAAGGGGCTGTAAGAAAATGGTCAATCTATGGAGATGATCAGCAAAAGGAACGTGGCTTCCTGTCCTGACACATGCCTGTGGTGCTTCTCTGGTCTAGGAAAATGAGGTGCATTGAAGCAGCTGGTCGATTGAGGGAGGTGGTCAACTATGGAAGTTCTACTGTGTAATCATTTATGGCTATTCAGATAAAAACTAGGTGATGATAAACAGAATGGATGGCTTACAACATGGTCAAAGTGGGAAGAAGCTTAATAAGGATTTAGGAAAATGTTGCACGTATGGGGAGCTAGAGGCCTTCTGCCACATGGAATGCAGGCGTGGGCCCCTTGCAAGAGATGCTCTGCAATTATGCTCACAGGGCGTTTTCTTCGTGCATCTTAAAGACAATGATGTCAAATCCTATCCTCTGGTTGTAACAGTAGCCTGCCTGAAGAGGTCAGATCTCTAAGACATGCCTGTAAAGAGAAAAATGATTTATAGGGGAGCTATCCTTTGGTGGATTATTTTACATAAAATTATTTTCAGTAAAAGTCTGATTAAGCTGTTACGAAAACTAAACTTGATTGGCTAATACCTCAGAGTGATTGAAATGTGTAGTTATACACAGCAGGCTAATTCTTTTTTAGAGAAAATTCATGGAGTCAATATTTCCCGTGTAGTGGTGCTTAAACTTAAGCACTCCCTGGTTGTCCCACCTGGTTTATACAACTCCCTGAGAGGGTACATAATTAAACACTCCCACTCTGAGAGGGTTGCGCCACAAAGTGATTCTTGCCCTGGGGAATGTTTCTCCTGATGCTAAAGCAATTGGTTTCTGTAAATATTAGGCTAAATACTCTGTGTCAATACACCAGGAAACAATTGTAATGACTGTTGGATTAGGAGTTTCTTTGACCACTGCATATTAAATCATACAAACAAAAAAATCTTAATCTAATTAAGAATGAACATTTTAATTGTAAAAATTCATTCACTTGAGATAGAGATGAGAAGAGGGAGGGGAAAGCGGAATAGGGGGAGTGAGAGAGAGAAACACAGGGAGAGAGAACTGAACAGATTGAATAAAATATTCTGATTACATTCCTTACATACCAAAAAAAAAAAAATGAAGTATAAGACTGATAACTACTAACGAAAATCCTGTATGTCTAAGGAATTAGATGCTGTTATAAGAATTCAAATGCCAAGTGAGGAAAATGTCATTGTTGTCTTGACATATTTACCACAGAGATGTATTAGTCTACAGTGTAGAGTACGTAAAATGCAAATGTATTATCAGGGAGGCAAGCATTTATTTATTATGTTATTTTAAGAGTTATACTCTGACATCTCTATTTTGAAAAAATGTGTTTGGTTGCATGCAGTTATTAATAATTATGAAGATGGAGAAAAATAATGTAATCTCAAGGCACAAAACAAAATAAAATGTTTCTAATTGGATAATCCTATCTGAAAGTCAAGATCACATTAGATTAATCAGATAATATTGCAGCCCTCAGCTTCCTGAATACCTCAATCTGACCTTTGAGTCATCTTTGATAGTATATTCAGATAATTTTAAACATATTGTTCATATTTTACCACATAGAATAATCTTTGGGGTTAATTATTTTATGTAACTTATACATACCAGATACAGATACTATATATACCTAAAACATCAAGAAATGAACATAAAATAATCTTCCGTAGGTTTCTAGAAAAGGTGATTCTACAAAATTGCTTAGAATGTTTATAATATCACAGAGAGGCAGGGGCTGATGACTCCAATTCAATTCAAACCAGCAGAGTTTTGAGTGCAGATTGTTCACCTTTGGTTTATGTGTTAATTGAGAAATAATAGTTGTGTACATCTGTGGACTGCAATGTGATGTTTGATCTATGTATGCCTTATAGAAAACTGCAAGCAAGCTACCAACCTATCCATCACCTCACCAATTTATCATTTTTATGTACTGAGTACATTAAAAATCTATTTTAGCCCTTTTGATATTGGTGGTCACCAAGAAATGCAACAGATCACTAAAATTTATTCTTGCAGTCTAGCTGAAGCTTTGTATGCTTTGATCAAGATCCTCCCATCTTCCCATTTCCCACCCCCTCCCCTAGTCTCTGGAAACCACCTTTGTATTCTCTGTTCCTATGAAACCCATTTCTTTGCATTCTACATATAAGTGAGACTATACAGCATTTATCTTTCTATGCCTGGCTCATTTCACCTACATACTGTCCTCCAGTTCCAGCCATGTCATCACCAATGACAGTACTTCCTTGTCTTTTTATATTACTCTGGTGTGCAAACATACACCATATTGCCTTTACACATTCATGTGTTGATGGACCCTTAGGTTGCTTTGGGTCTTGGCTATTTTAAAAAATCCCGCAATGAACAAGGGAGTGAAGATATCTCTTTGACATACTGAATTCAATTCCTTTGGATATATACCCAGAATTGGGCATGGTGGATCATTCAGTAACTCTAATTTTAATTATTTGAGGGATCTCCATAATATTTTCCAAAATGATTATACTAATTTATATCCCTGCCAATAGCAAATTTCCTTTTTTTTTAACTCGTCCATGCCAAAAAAAGTCTAGCCCCAACCAAAAAAAAAGTAAGAAATAAGCACCAGTAGTTTCTTCTTATGCCAACAGATGTTATTCATTTTTTCAATAACAGCTAATCTAACAGGTGTGAGGAGATTTCTTATGGTGGTTTCAATTTGTATTTTCATATATTTGTTGGCCATGTGTGTGTCTTTAGAAATGTCTTTTTAGATTCTTTGTCCATTTTTTAATCAGGTTATTTGTTTTCTTGCTGTTGAGTTGTTTCAGTTCCTTTTACAAATTTTGAATATGAGCCCTTCCTCAAACATATGGTTTGCAAATATTTTATCTCAGTTCATTACTTCCTTTACTGGGAAGAAGATTTTTAGTTTTACGCAGTCACATTTGTCTATTTCTGCTTCAAGTGCCTATGTATTTTGATCCCTATCCAAGAAGTTGTGGCCCAGACCAATGCCATGAAGCTATTCCCCTATGTTTTCTTCTAGTAGTTTTAAAGCTTGAGATATTCAGCAGGAATATGGGAATTCAACAGAAGAGTGAAAGAATACTTCTGACTCTGGGAAAGAGATGGTGGGCAGGCAGCCTGCATGGTGGCTGACAATTGTGAGTGAACCCTCAACGCAGGAGCAGGGAGTGAGTGTCATTCTATCATCTAGCTTCCCATGAGAGAACCATGCAGTCCAGACCATGAGAGAGCACTGTGCCCTTCCCAATGCCTGGATCTAACTTAGGGAGTGGCAGAAGATTGTGAGCAGGAAATGCTATAAATAGTTTCCCACACACTTTCCCAGACCTGGGTGCCAATGGAAGGATGGCACTGCTGATCCTAGCTCATAGCAAGCTACATGGGCTCCTGCCTGGTATTTTCCCACTATTGGTGGCAGCCTTTGGCATTAGCAGGCCTCTGGTCAGTGATTGGAGACTTGAGTCTCGTAGGGAAATGGCTAGCACAGCTTGAGTTAAGAAATCAATGTAAGGTGACCTCCAGCTGCCAGTGCTAAAATTGGGCTTTCCCAATTCCTAGAACCACAGCAAAAGATTGGCCTGACAGGTGTGGTTTTGACCAGGGAGGACAGCTTTTCTGGACTAAGAGCAAACTGCTGTGACTTGACCAGCTAACCCCCCTGGCTGCCATGGTTGGGATGAGTGAGTGAGCCCTGACAGGACGGGGACATGGGAAGAAGGCAGGTCCACTCCTACTCACTTGGCAGTGGCACTAGGAGTGACCTTCCTTCCTCCCCATGTTGAGGTCTTAGTGCAGCAGGGGTTGTTATACTCCTTGCAAGCATTCTCCTGGAACTTGTTTCCACCATCAGGAGCTTTTCAGGCTTTTCAGGTCCAGCTCTCCCTAGCTTTACCCCTCTACTCTGTGATAGAGCATGGGACCCAGATCACTGGCCATTCTATGGCCCAAACCATCACCTGAGACACCTGAATTCTCCTAGTTCACCAAGGTCAAGCACAAACCCTATGGCAGCCACCATAGCTGGCTCTTATCTGCACATTTCCCACAAGTTACTCTCTTAGATTCAGGTTATTTTTGGTCTTTGTTCTACCAGGAAGTCATCTAACTGTAAGGTGACTCTCATACTTTTTATTTAAAGCTTCCAGAACATCCTGATTTCTTATTTTTGTGCTATCCTAATCAGATATACTAAAAATAAAGAAGTAAATATTGAAGCATATGCGACAACTCTCAAAAATTAAAGTATGCACTTGGTTTTAACTATAGCCTAAAATTCTAGTTAAGTCAAAGGAAATAAAATGTCTCTTGAAAATAAAGTGATAGTTGAAGCAATAGAAATAGTTAAGAATATTGGGAAGGACACACCAAATAAGAAGGTGATGAGATAATCATTGGGCAAATGGTGGTAAATTCCAGTTTTATAGCTAAACTTAAATCAAAATCAACTTAGATTGAGCATTTATCATGTTACAGGTACTATAACAAATGTTCATACGAAACCTTTATGTAGTCTTTGTAATAACACTATGGTATATTTACTATTATTTCTCCAGTTTGACAGATGAAGAAAATGAGGTTCAGATGCTTGTACTCTTTTACCTAGAAAGTAATAAGGTGATGATTTGAACCAAGATAATCTAATTTGGAAAATCCCTACTACAGGACATTGTTATGTTTTTAAAAAAACTACTTAAACAAAAATCAGCATGAATCAGAGTATCTGTTACAGTTACTATTTCTACATAACAAACAGCCACCAAACCTAGGGAAACAAAACAATAATGACACTTATTTTGCTCATAAATCTGCAATTTAGGCAGAACTTGGGGGAGTAGCTTGTCTTTGTCTCACTCATCATTGACTGGAGCAGCTAGACATCCAAAGGCTGGAATTATTGGGGTTTTGCCCCTTCACAGATCTGATGCCCTCTGCTAAAACCTTAGCTTGGAATTTTGACTGGAAACCCTAAACATGGCTTCTGTCTGTGGTTTGGGCTTCCTTAGAAAATAGTGTATAGATCCAAGGGAGAGCATCACCAGACGGAGCCAGGGGGAAGCCGTGTTACCTTTCTCTTATGAACTAGCCTGGCAGGCAAGTAGCTTTACTCACTATATTCTTCTTGTTGAGATGGACATAATGTTCTCTTCTTTCAAGGAGAGAGGAGATAGACTTCATTCTTGATGGGGTGGTGGCAAGGTCTGGAAGAGCAAATTCAACTGAAATTACTACAATCTGACCCAATGTTAGAGAAGAATGAATGGAGCGAGGGAGTGTGTCACTGATGTTTCCAGTGGAAGAGGAAGTACCTGCAAGGAGTAATAACACTAGTGGAAATCAGTGGTGACCTCAGGCAAAGCCCAGATTCTGACCATGTGGAAACCAGGTTACCCTGACTAGAGAAGTGAGTGAGAAGGGAAAATATGACCAATGACATTTGTCATGCCCTGGCTCCCAGCACTTTTTTTTTTTTCATTCTATCTCCTACCACATGGCTGACTACACTCCAGGCACAGGGTCCCTCTACCAAGTGTTTGCAATAATGTGCTTCCTCCATCCGTGCAATTTTTGCTCACAGTATTTCCACGTTTGATATTTTATCCCTACCTTTGTTTTCCTAGTTTAATTCCATTTCTTTAACTGACTTCAACTCAAACATCACTTTGTCGAAGACGTGCCCCTCCCTCAGACAAAGCCGGTTTCCTATATGGTGTCTCATCTTACTTTTGCTCATAGTATCTCCATTTGTAAATGTGCATTGAGATACAGCAGTATTTGATTCATGGCTGTCTCCTACACTGGTCAGCATGATCTAGGAGGCAAGGAAAATGTCTGGTTTTGCTTCCTCCAAGAGTTCATCAATGTATGAAACTTATTGAGAGCTCTTTAGTTGTTACATGTTTACAGTATTTAAAAACCAATAAAGATTTGTGTTAGTCAGAATAGGCTAACCTTTGTAACAAACAGACCACAAATGTATATTGTCTCGAACACAGCAGAAGTACAGCTGTTGCCCAGGTACAGTAAAAGGCAAATTCTAGCCAGGCAGGAGAATGTGGGCTTCTCCATACAGTTATCTGGCAACCCATGGTAAGGATCATTCTCCTGCTGTTCATATATGATACCTGTGCTGGCTCTGGTGGTTATCTCTGTGATTCAGCCGGAAGAAGGAAGGAATATGAGGACCACGTGGCCTGGTATTTTCTTAGGCCAAGTTTAAGAATGACACCTATTGTTTACCACAGGAACAGGCTGAAATCCTGTCAAATACTATCCCTGATCAAAAGAGCCTGGGGAACATAGGCTGGTAAAGTGTTCACAAAGAATTAGGAAATCAGCCTTAATGGAAAGCCAGTAGCTTCTGTTACTATAGTCTCCTAACAATGTTTGGAACTTTATGGTTCTGAAGTCTATCAGAATACCTCTCAAGAAAGCTGGACCAGTTTGATGTTCTTTAATTATTAAAGCAAATGAATATAAGACATTAATTAGTCTTAAAAATAGTGCAATAAAGCCAAAACTATATATCCCTAAAACTTAAATTTGGGATTGAATTATAGGAAAAAATTCTCTAGATGATTATTGCAATGTTCTGGGGGAAAAAAAATTCTTTTCTGGCAAATTACACAGCCAGGGCTGGAATATATTCTCTGAAAGTCTAATGTGACTTATCACCTGATTTTTTGAGAAGTTTCATGCACTATTCGTTAGTTATACAAGAAAAAAGAAAAAAGAGGTCTCAAAGGCAACTTAATGATACAGCCTCAGAAGAAGCTAGAGAGAAAAGAAAAAGCAACGATGATAACATTCCCAAGATTATCATTACATGCCTGATTTTTGAAAAAGGAATTTCCAAGACTTATTTTAAATTTTAGAGATTTTTTTTAAAATATGTGTATCAGTGACATAAAATAATGAAGGAAAAATATCATATACCCATTTTTCCTCTCAAATATATTTTTATTTCATAGAACTTCCTCAAATATTGTTCAAGTATATATTATAAAACATTCTGTTACATTTGACTACCTTTGTACATCTTTATATATCCGTAGGGTGTGGCTATCTTAAGTGAGCTGTAATAGCATCTTAATTTCCTGAAAGTTCATTTCTACCTATTTCTACCAGTTCATTCTTCATCTTTGTGCAGGGACCAAACATATTCATAAAAGATGGTGAGTATTTGTTGATACTGATCAGTTAAACTTGGTGCAGAGAGAGTGTATCAGTCAGGATCCCATGAGAAGTGGTGGCCCATTCAAAAGGAATAATTCAGCAGAACTTAGCTACATACAAAAGTGTGGGTCCAGTGAGTGAGACTAACAAGGGACTAGCAAACTCTAGGACGGAGAAGCGGATGGAGTGGTTTCTGTGATCTACTGAGAGTTGGGTAAGGAAGGCTCTTCCCAACTAAAGGGATGTAGCCTCTGTCTACTTTCTGCCTGTAGGATCGGGGTGTACCTACCTCAATCTCTCTTTCCTCTCCCACTTTGATTTCCTGCCAGTGGAGCCTCCCACCTGCCAAACCAAACTAATATTCAGAGATGTGGGTACTCTGGTGATAAAGTCTATAGAATTAGATATTCCGAGGCTAGGGTCAGGCTAATAATAGGATAATATACCTAAAAGGACAAACGGAGACTAATCAGGAACATTTGTGACAGAGATAGCAGTAATGCATATGATAATGTATATACATTTATATATTACTGAAATCTATATTTTATTCAATGATAAATATATACATTTTCTTGCATTAGACACAAATTTGAAAATTTCAAGAGGTTGTATAAGATCATCTTATAAAAAATAAATGAGAGTTTTTGAAGGTTTTTTTTTAAGCTACTTCTTGATCATGATAGAATAAATAGGGCAGCACAAGCAATTCCAAGACCAACAGATAAGAGCCATGATGAAATATGATTCTGCACGCCATGTTCACTGAACAGAAGAAGAGAATGGAAGAAAGGAATCAGAATAGGGACCTAGAGGAGGCATAATGTCCATGTTTGACAGGGAGTGTCCACAGAGGAATGGTCACGGTACCCAGAGCAATGATCAGAATCCAGAATTTCTAACCCTGCAACTTTGTCACTTGTGGCTTAATTGGCATCAATCTGGCTGGGAATGGCCATAAATCAGGATTATATACACTCACAGGTCCAGAGGAGAAAATTGGTAATGGATCAAGCAAGGAGATGAGAGGAGATCTTGGCAGGCAGATAGGCAGAGCTCAGAGGCATCTGGCAACAGACTGGAATAAAGAAAGTCTGTGAAACTGTTGACTGACCATTAGGAAGGTCCATCAGGTGGCTTGATTAATATCATGCAGCTGGTAGGTAGATGAATAGAAATTCAATTCCATATTTTTTTTTTGTCTCAACTCAAAATTCTTTCTGTTGTAACATATGGCCTAGAGAAAGAGAAAATAAAGATATCAATTAAAATGAATCATTCTTTAACAAGTCTGGAAGTTTTTCCTAGCAACAGAGTCTATTTTAACCAAAGCAACAGTATAGTGGGCAAGTATCATTGTAGAGCTAACAATGCAGTTAGGACATATCGCAACACATCTAGTTGAAAAGAGAACACTTTGATAATAGACATTTGTTCTTTAAGATGCCTTTCTAAGATTAAATTGTGAACCAGAGATGTGTGTATACACACACACACACACACACTATATATATATTTCATACTTTCCAGAAAGTTGTTTCATTATTACATCTGCAGCTAATTTTTTGAATGATTCACATTCAAATGCATTAATAATCAATGTATTAGACATGCTCAAAATATGTTATATAATCTGGGAGTTGCATAGGATCAACTGATTTCTACCAGCTATCAAAGTGGTACAGAAAAATATATAAATTTTAGAACAAAATAGTTCATCAAAATCTTAGCTTTTCTGTATAAATTATATGATATTGTACAATTTTCAGTTTACTTGTGCTTTACTTTCCACTTCTGAAAAGTTAGGATTTTTTTTCTATTTTATTTGTTTGTTTGCTAGTCCATAAAGCCTGGGAAAGTTGTTTTGACAATAATAGGAAGGTGAGATTTGATTTCTAAATATGTCATTTCCCTACCACATCTCACAAAGCATAATGATATTCAGACCTTTTCTTTGATACTGTGTTTGCCCAGACTTTGTCCTGCGTGTATGGTAATGTCCCTGGAAAAGTTAGGATGTTTAGATAAACTTCATTAATAGAACTTATCTAAAATCTAATGCCCATGTATGCCTAGAGACTCCATTAGTCTCTTTTCTCTACTGATGTAAGAGAAAATATGGATCTAACTGGTCACAGAAGAAGATATTCCAGAGCGAAGTGAATCCCAGCACAATGGTCCCTGAACTTGGTTGGTCATTGTCACAGGGATTCCATTACAAAACCTTAGAGAGTCTGGCGCTTTCTCTACCAGAATTTCACAGCAGCGAACAGACATTCTTTTGTCATCCAGTTAACCTACATATTCTTACATTCTCTCCTTTACATAAAATAGTGAATAAAAACATGAAGCCTGAATATTTATAATTTCTCTAATTTCCAATAATTCCTATATTGTGCTACTACTTGGAAGTTGATGCTTTTAATACCCACAGGCAGAAAATCAGTCTCTAGGAATTTTCACCCTCTGCTATGTCCATACCTAACCATTTGGAGATTGAAGCATGCTATATATCCAAGCTTTCTGTTTAATTCAGCGTAATACTTCTGTGCGTTTTCCCCTGATGATTCTAATGTTAGCAAATCAGGAAAAATCCTTTTTCCTTGTTGTGATTAAAATATAGCGTTAGCAAAGTTTGTTTATTTTTCATATCCTTCCTGTGGCATTTTCTATTTTTTTTATGAAGGCATTTTCTTTTTTTGAGTGAAAATTATGCTGAACTCAAAGTGTAAACTTTTTTTTATTATTATTGCTTCCATATGTCTTCTTATGATTTTTATTCTTATTTTTTGTTTTATTTTGTCTTCTTTCTTTTCTTAAGAACCCTCTTGCTTCTTGCCAAAAATCTGAGTCAAGTCAACAGACTATACAATGTATATTTTCCTTATATATTTACAGCAATGGAGGTGATTTGCCCACTAAATTGGATATGTTCACATCAGTTGTGTTTAGACAGGATAAGCACTTTGAAATTGTGAAATGTGCATTTCATCATTTAGAAAAAGCTTACTGATTCTGTATACCAACATTTTTATTTTGCTAAGGAAGAATTCTGGCCCAGCAGATCAAATAACCTGTCATAAATCAAATATGATGTCAACGGCAGTGCCAGAGCCGGAAATTGTGTCTTCGAGCTCTCATTCAGGTGCTGTGTTCCGATTTCCCACTGTGATTCAGAGTTATTTTGACACATTATGTGAACATATCACAGTAGATGACAATGGTGACAAAATCACTATTTATATACAGCAGCAGAGCCCCACCACACCAGTGAAATCCGCTGGGAAAGGAACTGTTTATAAACTTGTGGTGCAGTGTGTGAAGGCTGGGTTCACGCTGCCTACATTCAGATCTAGGTGGTGCCTTCAGTAGATCTAAGATTCAAAGAAGTTACCCCTCCACCTTTCTGAGACATAGCTTTTCACAATTTTAGATAAAATAACGATAGTCCTTGAATAGAGACTTTCTGTGAAGATTAAATTAGTTAATACAACTGCCTGAAAAAATAATCCTAGGAAGCTGACTATTACTGTCTGACAAATAAGAGGCTGCTATTATTGTCATGGCCAATTGACGTCATATACACAGTCGTAAGATTTAATCTTTAATCAGTGTTCTAGATATGAAGCAACATGTGTAATTTTTTTCTCAAAAATATCTGTGGGACGAAAATAATGCAGTTGCATAATTTAATTGTGAAGAAGAAATAAACCTTAGCAGTATTTTATATTTATTAACTGACAACATGTTAACAGTTAATATTTGAACATGATACACATCGATTACTGATCACTATTTTTTTGTCTTTCACACTTTTATTGCCCTTGTCTGAAACCTGCAGATAAAAACAACGTGTGATGTTATTTAATAAGCTTCACTTGAAATGAGATTTCAATGTCAGAAATAAAAACAAAATGAGAAAACAGCCTCTTCACCTTACTAAATTGAGAAATCATATGAAAACACACCTTCTAAAAATGTCCAAAAGCATTGTTGCCTTCCTAAGAAGGCAGGAAATTTGTTTCCAAGAAGAAAGTGCATTTGCTGCTGGGATGTTATGTTTAAGAGTCAAATGGAGTCACCTAGCATAAAATAAAAAGCAGGGTAATGATGATTAAAACAGCATTTAGGTTGTGGACCCCTCCCTTGGAGCAGTTCAAGGCCTTCCATAGATGGTCTCTGCAGTCTCTCAATATGTTCGTAAAAGACTGAAGCTGATAATGAAGTAAAACCGAAATTTTACCTGTTAAAAGTCATTGACATAAAGAGATTGTATTTTAGGCTACGTTTCAAATTTGTGCTAAAGCTTAAACAAAACCCTGGCATGATACGTCTCAGTTTTTTTTAACTGGCTCTTACACCAGGAAAACAGTGCCTTTTCCTTTCCTAGCTCTGTCTGAATTTCAGCATTGTTGGAGGGACGGTTAGGAGGCATTCCATAGCAGAGTGAAATCATGTTTGATCACCTCTGTATCCATTCCCATTAAATCCACCCCACAGCAAGGTTCTGTTCATTTCCTCGGAAGGGACAGAACATCAAGTACACCAAGAGTATCATTTCCCCAAAATGATTTCAGAAATGATTCATTGGATTCAATAGCTTCAAGGAATATGTTCATTTTATTTTAAAATCCCTGTGGCCTATGAAAGAATAAGAATTCTGTTTATGGAAGGTCATACAGTAAAAGAATGTTCGGATTGAAAGAAACTTTGAAGACCTCCTTACTCAACTCTGATTTTATAGATGAGGATCAGACAAGTGATATTTCTTCCCCAAGAAAAAGCATGCTTTGGAGATTTTCTTTCTGGTGAATTTTGATCGTCCTCAAAGAGCATGATGGCTGGGCTTCTTCTCAGCTTTGGTGAGGGAGTGAGGATGAGTATGCTTTACTAGACAGACAGCATCCTTCATCATCTTTCCCCCCTCACCCTTTGGCTTGTTTCATTCATCTTTTCTAGTAGCTTTCATACCTTCTCAAGCAATAACCTTGCAAATGTCACCAAAATGTTTTAAATTTCTCAAAACTGCATTGTGATAATTTCAGTCCTGGGATCCTAACTGGTCCTCTTCCTGCATGTCTGTGGGAGAACAATCATTTTTCTTTCTGGCTTTAAATTGTTTTATTTTATTTGATGCTGTTTTAATTCAGTAAAAAAAAAAAAAGTGTTGTTAATCTTTCCTTAAGTATGTAACATGCTAACCATTTGTTGTTTTCATTGCCAAAATCAGTCAAGCTGAATATCAACTGATTATTTCACCTCCAAATAACAGTAAAATGTGAAACCCTGCACAATTGAAACAGCAAGAGTGATACTGTGGTCTGTGAGGATGTGTCACCTGTAAATCACGATCAAGTAGGGCAAGTACATCTAGTATACCATCTTTGTATACTTCCCCTTTTATTTCTTTATTGTAAGATTATTTTACACTTCCCCCTTTTAATTGTATTCAGGTAGCGAGATGCTAGGCATGCAAATGAAATATACTTTTCCTCCTGACACTGAGTATTTTTTCTTATGTTGTGTTTATGTTATAGGTGAGATAATGATACCTCCTTACTTGTGCTGAACATGTGCCCTGTTCAGTATCCCAACCTGAGAAGCATGTATGTCTCACGAGGCAGAACTTCTGAATGTGCATCGCTGGGTGAGCTGGAAGGGCCCTTTCTAGTTAGCGCTATTAGTAACAGGAGACCTGATTCTTCTAATTCTAATGTTGACCATGAATTACCTTGCCTGTATGTTCCCAGGAACTCTTTAACAAAATAGTTTCCAAGCTTTCAAAGGTGAACTTGAATTTACTCAGCTTCTCCCAGCGATAGCCGCTGACCCATGGCTTCTCCCTGCTTTGTTAGTTAGGAACTGTGTTCATATTGTTAAGGATGAAATTTCTAATTAAGATCCCAGGACTTATGTTTCCTTTCCATTTCTCCCTCCAAGTTTGACATCCACACTATATAGCTGATTTTTGTGATACATACGTGATTTAGTCGAGTTTCCTTGCTCTCCAGTCGGCAAATGTAATGTTCATGGTTGAAGGGATCCTAGTACTGGGCCTTTCTATTCCTGGGTCTGACTCTGGGATTAACCACATGGAGATGAGCCTTACACCAGGGTTAGATGGTTTTTGAATAGATATATAAGATCTCAGATTTTAGGGTTACACTAGAGATTTGATTCAGGAGTCAAGAAGAAAAAGAGAAAGAAAAGTGACACACTGTGTTTTCATGGAGGGCCACAATTTGCATAGAATACTTCCGCTGCTTTTCACTGGAGCTGCTAAGGTATACCTCAGTTATTGTAGGCTCAGTTCCAGACCATCACAATACAGTGGATATTGCAATAAAGCAAATCACATGAATTATTTGGTTCCTTGGTGCTTTAAAGCTATAATTGCATCTAGTATAGTTTATTAAGTGTAGAATAGCATTATGTCTAGAAAATACGCAACCTTAATTAAAAATACTTTATGTATAAAAAATGGTAACAATCATCTGGGCTTTCGGATAGTCTTAATGTTTTTTGCTGGAGGGTCTTTGCCTAGATGTTGATGACTGCTGACTGTTTGCTAAAGATTGGGTGACTGTGGCAATTTCTTAAAACAAGACAACAGTTAAGCTTGCCTCATCAAGGCCTCTCCCTGTGACAAAAGATATTTTAAGCATGCGGTGCTGTTTGACAGTATTTTACCCACAGTAGAACTTTTCTTTTTAAACTCTTATCAATGCTCTCAAACTCATCTCTGCTTCATTAACTAAATTTATGTAATGTTCTCAATCTTTTGTTGCCATTTCAATATTCTTCATAGCATTTTCACAAGGAAAATAACCATAGTCCTTACTCATTTGTAAGAAGCAACTCCTCATCCCAAGTTTGGTCCCAAGATTGCAGTAATTCAGTCACTTCTCTAGGGTGCACTTCTAATTCTAGTTCTCAAACACACAACTGCAATGATTTCTTCCACTGAAGTCTCGAATCCCTCAAAGTCATTCATGGAGGATGAAATCAACTGTTTCCAAACTTTTGTAAATGTTGATTTTGTGACCTCCTCGCATTTAGAATGGTGAATCCTTTCCAGAAGGTTTGAATTTACCCAGATCCACAACAGAAATCACTATCTGTGACCCCTGTAGCCTTGTGAAATATATTTCTTAAATATTAAGACTTGAATGTTGATATTATATTAGCAGATGTGAAGATAACATAAATCTCCTCATAGATTTTCACCAGAGCTCTGGGGTGACCAAGATCGCTGTTAATGGCAGCAATGTTTTCAGAAGGAATCTTTTTTTTTTCTTCTCTGTGCTGTAGTTATCAATAGTTGGCTTAAAATATTGAGCAAACCACACTGTAAACATAAGTGCTGTTATCCAGGCTTTGCTGATACATTTATAGAGTATTAATGGTTTGGTCCCTCCAAATCTCATGTTAAATCTGATCCTCAGGGTTGGAGACAGGGCTGATTGTAAGGTCTTTTGGTCATGGGGGAAGAAGGCCTCATCAGAGGCTTGGTGCCCTTCTGACAATAATTAGTGAGTTCTCACTTTATTAATTCACACAAAAGCTGGTTGGATTTTTAAACCCTGAACCACCTCCTACCTCTTGGACACCATTTCTCATCATGTGAGAGGCCTGCTCCCCTTTTGCCTCCTGTCACGAGTGGAGTCTTACTGAGGCCTCAGCAGAGGCAGATGTTGGTTCCACACTTCTTGCACCACCTCCAGAACTGTGAGCCAAATAAATCTCTTTTTTAAATAAAGTGTCCTGCCTCAGGCATATCCTTTATATCAATGCTAAAGTGACTAACACATAAAATTGGTACTGAGGAGTGGGGCCTTGATATAAAGATACCTGAAAATGTAAAAATGGCTTTAAACCTGGGCAACAGACAGAGATTAGAGGAGTTTGGATGCTCATAAGAAGACAGGGAGATGATGGAAAGTTTGGAACTCCATAGAGACTGGTTAAGTGGTTGTGGTTCCATACTGATAGAAATATAGATGGCGTAAGTCTATGGGTACCATACAAAGGCAAGACTGACAAGGTCTTAAGTGGAAATGAGGAATTTACTGGGAAATGGAGCAAAGGTCACACTTTTTACACCTTAGCAAAGAACTTGTCTGCATTGTGTTCAGGCCCTAGATCTTTGTGGAAGGCTGAAATTAAGAGTAATGACCTAGAGCTGTGGTGTCCAACCCAGGGCCCAGGGGCCTCATGTGGCCCAGAATGGCTATGAATGCAGCTCCACACAAGATCTTAAACTTACTTAAAATGTTATGAGATGTTTTTGTGTGTGATTTTTTTTTTTTTGGTGGAACTCAATTGTGCATTTCTCAAGGGTAAACTTTGTAGATGACAACACTGTGTCTTAAAATCATATTAAATAAATATGCAAATACTCTTGTATTTGTACACATGTGTGATTTCTGTTTTACCTCAGTAGGCAACTTCCAGTGTGCAATCTTCTAAGCACAGTCAAATTGACACAATCAGGTGTTACATGTGCTTGTGGCCACTTGGTCGGGTGGTGATTATCAATAATATTTCAACCTACCATTGCAATGCTAGGCATTTAATACTATTCACTTCACTCCACATCAACAGCCGAGATGTAGAAGGGCCCAAACCTGGCTTTCAATTTTCCCATGAATTAATTTTCATATAAAACTAAACATAGTCTTTTATTTATTATTGTTTTTATTAATCTCAGCATAGCTTCTACATCTCAAAAGAAAACAGAATCCGCCAAAGGAAAAAATTACAGATAAAAGAAGATCGTTGAATGAAAAGTGGACAGATGACTACTTTTTTGGCAAGTCAAATAGTAGGCACTATGCTTAATTTATAGTGAATTTGGACAAGTTTTCAATGACCATAATTTGAAGATGCATCATATGCAAACACATGCTGTCAAATTTGATGCGTATGAGGATTGGGTTGTAAGGACAAAATAGCAGAACTGAAAAAAATTCTGTGCTCTCAACAAAAAAAATTTTTTATAAAGATGCAGTTCAGATAGATTCCACTATAAAGGCTAGTAGCATAGTAGCATATGTAGTATCAAAAACATTAAAATCATTTCCTAATGGTCAGTTTATTAAGCAATATATGGAAAGCATGACAGATATAATTTACCCTGAAACAAAAAGGGATATTTCTAAAATCAGTTTGTCTCACCAGGTTATAGAAAGGCAAATTAAATTTTAGATTTACATAAGGATACATACAATTAGGCTACATCTTCTCTCAGGAAGACAGACCAATGAATGTCCAACAAAGACATGAAAAATCCTCATCGTCCCTAATTATCAGAGAAATGCAAATCAAAAACACCTTGAGATATTTTCTCACCCCACTAAGAGCAGCCCACATGACATAGTCACAAAGTTTCAGATGCTGGCATGGCTGCAAAGAGAAGGGCACACTTAGAAGCTGTTAGTGGGATTACAAACTAATGCAGTCTTTTTGGAAAGAAGTATGGAGATTCCTCAAAGCACTAAAAGTAGACCTCCCAATTTGATTCTACAGTCCCTTTACTAGGTATCTACCCAGAAGAAAAAGAAAAATCATTTTATCACAAAGACATTTACAATCAAATGCATATAGCAAAAATGTGAAAACAACCCAAATGCCCATCAACCCATGAATGGACTAATAAACTATGGTATATGTATACCATGGAATAGTATACAGCCATGAAATATGGAGACTTTACATCATTTTAATTACTTGGATAGAGTTGGAGAACATTTTCCTTAGTAAAGTATCTCAAGAATGGAAGCTACTAATTTTAAATTGTATGCTTTGGCAATGGATGACATCACTGATACTGTAAGTGCGGCTCAATCTGCCATTTTTATTAGAGGTATTAATAACAAATAGAAAGCCACTAAAGAAATGGCTTCTTTAGTCTGTTAAAAGGCATGACTACATTAAGAGATTTATTCAAAGCAGTACAGAATGTGTTAAAGTGATATTTGTCTATTCTCAACATATCTGGTTATAGTTACTGATGATGCCCTAAAAAGATTTTATGATTTGCAGCATGTTATAAAGTTGTATATTGTGTCAAAAACCAAATTTGTTCCAGAACTTGATGATAAAAACTGGCTTACAGATTTAGTATTTTCAGTGGGTTTAACCGCTCATTTAAATGAGTTAAACATGCATCTTCAGCGGAAAACCAACGTATCAATACAATGTTGCAAACTATAGCTGTGTTCTAAATGAAACTGAAATTACAGCAAACTCAAATTAAGGCAAACAATTTTATGCATTTTGGCATGTTGGCTAAACACAATTTTGTGAACTGCAGAAAATATGCAGCCTTGCTTTCGATGGTACACAAGAATTTAAAAATAGATTCCAAGATTTCTGGAAAAATAATATTCTGATGCAACTCCATTTTTAGGCAACATAAATATGTTACTGCTGATTTTCAAATGGAATACGTAGAGCTCCAATCTGACATTCAGCTGAAAGAGAAATTTGGTCATGTCTCTTTACTAGACTTTTATAGGTCCTATCTTCCCAGAGGCAAAAGTCCCTCACTTCACAATCATGCCTTATTTATGTATCACTTATTAGCAGCTCCTACATTTGTGAGCAACTCTTTTCAGGAATGAGGCACATTAAGAGTAAAATTAGAATGAAAATATCTGATGAGCACTTTGAGAACTCACTGAGGTCACAACTATTTCCATCAAACCACATATCGATCCATTAATATCTCAAATACAATGTCAAATATCCTACTAGTTTTATGCTTACTAGTTTTCTTTTACTTTTATAATGAAAAAAATTTTTTTAATAACCAAAAGCATTTTATTACTAAGTTATACACATGTTCTATATCAGTGATCGCAAACTTGGGACATGCTCAATGATTTTGAAAACCTCTCTGAATGGGCCATTGCATAATTAGGATTATTATGGGAGGGTATCTGTGGTAGTGGATATTATGAAAATTAGGCATGGACTTTTTTCTTTTTCTTTCCTTTTTCTTATTTTTTCTCATCAGCTTTTGTTAGTGTTTGTGTATTTACAGTGTGGCCCAAGACAGCTCTTTTTCTTCTAACCTGGCCCAGAAAAGCCAAACAGTGGGACTCCCCTGACCTAGGGTATCTGGTGGAAGAAATCTCTAAGCCAGAAAGAATTCCAGAAGGGGCATGATTGCTTCTGTCAGTCTGTGATCAGTTATGGGAGCGAGGAAATGACTTAAAGTGGGAACTTATCATTAAAAGGGAAGATGAGAATAAAGATTTCGAAAATTCACAGCCTGACTGTGGTAGAGTGAAAGAGAGCATTGTCAGGAGAGGAATCCAAGCTGTTCTGACCAACAGCTACTTGCTTGAGAAATTAGCTTTACTAAAATGGAGCCAGGGGATGATATTCAAGAAAATGGAAGAAATATTCCTGATGATTTAAGAAATTTTCCAGGCTGACCACCCCTCCCATCACAGGCCCAGAGGACTAGCAGGACTAAATGGTTTCAGTGACTAGGCCCAGGATATTACCACCCTGCACTAACTTCCCTGGGTGGCTGACCCCTGCATCCTGGCTTGCCCAGCTCTAGCCAGAGTTCCCAGGGCCCCAGGTACACCTCAGGCTGCTGCTCCAGAAGGCACAAGGCATACTCTGCGACAGCTTCAATATGCTCATAAGTCTACGGGCATGAAAAATGCAAGCGTGATGGTGCTTTAGCAGCTTCCACCTAAATTTCAGAAGATGTATAGGAATGCCTGAGTACCCAGGCAGAAGTCTGCTGCAAGGGTGGGTCTCCTGCAGAGAGACTGCCTGTATTAAAATAATGTAAGACTGTAAGACAAAAACTATGGTAAAAGTTTGATTTCTACAGAAGTGTAGACATAGCTAAGTTAACCAACCATTCAGAACTCACCTTCCTATAATTGCTTTCTGCTAAGAATTGCATATCCTTGACTGCTAAGAATTGCATATCCTAGTCTAAGATTTGTGTCTTCTCCAATCTTGTCTATAGATAATGCTGCCCTTCTAGAACCTAAGACTATTCTGTGTGATGTGCTTCAGACTCTTTGATAGAGAGTACCAATGGACAGCAGCCAGACCCACGGCCAGACTTTGGAACAGACTCAACAATTCCTAAAATGCTACCCAGGAACTATCTCAACTAAGACAACTAAGAAGAAAATGTCTGCTTCCCAATCCTTTGAGTTTATTCCCAGCTAACCAGCAAATTCAATTTCCTAGCCCTTTGTCCACCAAACTATCTTTAAAAACCATAGCTCCAAAATTCTCAGGAAGATGGATTTGAGACATTTCTCCTATCTCTTTGCTTGACCCCCCTGAGCTATTAAAAAATCCATGTCTACTGCAACCCTTCGAGTATACTAACTCCCTTTTTAGCAGTGGGCAACACAATCTGGTTGGCTAGTGGAAGCTGTGCCAAGGGGAAATGTGGAGTTGGAACTTCTATAGGAAGTCACCACAGGGGCATTGCCTGGTGAAGTCTTGCAGATTCCAGGAGGGTGGAGCAACTAGCAGCATGCACACTCAGCCTGGAAAAACCAAAGGCACCAGAGTCAAACCTGTGAGAGCACTACGTGGTCTGTGCCCAAGAAAGCCACAAAGTCTGAAGCCTGCATATGGTGGCTCACACCTGTAATCCTAACACTCCAAGAGGCCAAGGTGGGTGAATCACCTGAGCTCAGGAGGTGGAGACTAGCCTGAGCAAGAGCAAGACCCCCATCTCTACAAAGTAGACTGTATTGTGGCAGGTGGTACCTGTAGTCGCAGCTGAGGCAAGAGGATTGCTTGAGCCCAAGAGTTTGAGGTTGCTGTGAGCTATGATGCCACAGCACTCTACTGAGAGCAACACATTGGGATTCTGTCTCAAAAAAAAAAAGTGCTCAGGATGCAGGACATGAAGTCAAAGGACACAATAATTGTGGAATTATTAAATATTATTAGAATATTTAATGTTTACCCTGCTGTGTTTCCGACTTGCATAGGGCAAGTAACCCCTTTCTTTTAGCCAATTTCTCTCTTTTGGAATGGAAATGCTTACCAACGCTTGCATCACCATTGTGTTTTTAAAATAATTAACTTGTTTTTGATTTTACTGACTCACAAGTATAAGGAATATGCCTTGAATCTCAGGTATGACTTGGAACGTTAGACTTTTGAGTTGATACTTGGGATAAGCCAAGGCTATGGAGACTATTGGGAAGGGAAAATTATATTTTGTGGTATGAGAAGGATGTGAGATATGGAGGATCAGGGCAGAATGATATAGCTTGGATGTTTGGCCCTTACAAATCTCATGTTGAAATTTGATTCCCAGTGTCGGGGGTCGTGGAGGGCAACTGGGAAGTGTTTGCATCATGGATCGCCAGACCTGGACACTTAGGGACATGAAATTTGCAATGTGCCGAGGAAGTCTTCAGTGAAAGGTAGACACTATTGTGATCATTGTTACTGTTACTCGGACTCCATTCCTCACAAATAGCTTTGCGCCACCCCATGATATTGAGTGTGTTCTTGCGTTATTCATTCATACAAGAACTAGTTTAAAAGAGCCTGGCACCCCCCCACCTCTCTTGTTCCTTCGCTCGCCATGTGACACACCTGCTCCATCTGTGCCTCCTGTGTGAGTGGAGAGGCCCTCAGCAGAAGCAGATGCGGTGCCAGGCTTCTTACACAGCTTGCAGAGCCACGAGACAAATAAACCTTTTTTATCTTTATAAATTACCCATCCTCAATGGACAAACACATAGAGCACAGGCAGAGCAGATTTAGCAATTCTTTAAGGCCCTACAATTTTTGGAAAGGTAGATGAACATTAACTGCAACTTAAAGTCACCAGCTGCATTAGTCACTCATAAGAGAGTCCGCCTGCCCTCTGACACTTTGAAGCCAGGTATGGACTTCTCTGTAGCTATGTAATAATAAAATGGCATCTTCTTTCAATATAAGGCCCTTTCATTGACACTGAAAATCTATTACTTAGTGTAGCTAGATCCTCTAGATAAGTCACTGAAGCTTTTAGAACAGCACTTACTGTTTTCCCCTTGCCCTTTTATCTTATGGAGATGGATTTTTTTCTTTAAAATTCATGAACCAACCTCTGCTGTCTTCAATTTTTTGTAACTTTTGATTTAAAGTGAAAGACTTGTGACTCTTTTTTCTACTTGAACACTTAGGGGGCATTTTGGGATTATTGCTTGGCCTAGTTTCAGCATCATTTGGTCTCAGGGAATAGGAAGGGCTAAGGAGAGGGAGAGAGAGGGGAGTGACTGGTCATTGGGGCAGGCGGAACACACACACTTAGTGACTAAGTTTGCCATCTTATATATGGGTGCAATTCATGGCACCCCAATATAATTACAATAACATCAAAGATCACTGATCACAGACCAATTTAGCAGCTGTAGTAATAATACAATTTTGAAGTATTCCAAAAATCACCAAAATTTGACACAGAGACACAACATGAGCACATGATTTTGGAAAAAATGGTGCCAATAAACTGACTTGACACAGAGTTACCACAAACCTCTGCTATTCAATAAAATAAATAATAAAAAAAAGAATAACTGCAAGGCACAATAAGCTAAAGCACAATTTTGTACAGGTATGCCTGTAGAAAATCCTTGGTTAGTTAGATATAGCTTGTCTTCAAATCTACCAGAATCCACACAGCCAGCTTACAAATGCCCTTTCCACTGTTTCTGCTTTTCAGCAGGGTCTAACACTTTTTTCTTACATCCAAAAATAATAGAAAGCTTTAGTTCCCTCACCAAAAAGCCCACATTACATACTTTTACCCCCTAACTTTTATTTTACGTTAATTTTCCAAATTAATGTAATTAATTAAATACTAGGATACATGCAGCAAACTAATAATCTAAAAATAGGTAATAATTGGTATTGAATTACTCAGATGTGAAATACTGCTCTGAACATTTATTGTGGGTCTGGGTAGCTAAGTAGTAATCTGGTTGATGACTGGTAGAAGCTGGAAGTAGATATTTCTTATCCTCTACCTCATTGGTAGGGGATTTTCCATTTATGTCTTATTTCAAACCCTTGTGGAAATATGGCATTTTGCCTGTCCCATGTGTATTACTCTTTGAATAGTGGACACATCCTTTTATGTAAGAAATACACACATTGGTTCTTTCCTTAGCAGAAAGGAGGACATTTGACTTGGGACTGACCCTCAGAGTACCCTTTTTCTGCTATCTATAGCAAAATAACTTTCTTTGGGTGGTGCTTGTTTTGGGTTGGATTTCTATCCTGAGACAAGGATTTGGGATGAAGTCATTAATTTGAGAAGTGAACCAAAGGAGCACTAGTAGGGGTACCAGGAAGTCAGAGAAGAAGGGGGAGTTAGTTCAGAGTGTGCTCATAGGGTTGTGCTCTTGGAATTTGGAGCTCGCTCTCAGTGGGGACTTCTCAACAGTGGTGCGGAATATACCTCAAAGTGGAGGGCTGTCCCAGGGAAGTGAATTTCTTCACTCTTTTAGCTTTCCTTCACTCTGAAGCCACAGAAAGCCTCCAGAGAGAGTGCAGATGCTGTGATAAGAAGACACTGGCACGGGTGGGAAGGATGAATGCCAAGGGGATGTTGGCAGGGCACTAAATTGGAAGGAAGACACACTTAGGCTGCTGCTGACTGTCTGGATCTCTGTGAGCAGCAAGCCTACCTGAAGTTAAAGCCAATACATTAAAAAGCAGAAGAGAAAATAAAGAAACTGACATGGAATCTTTTGTGGGCTCTTAGACTCAGCTGTGCTTAAAGGTCATGCTCCAGTATCCAGGTCACATGAATCAATACATTCATTTTTTTCCCCTTTTCTTTTCTCTCAGTGTAAGTTGATATAACTCAAAACAAAAATGAGTCTTAGTTTATATATCCACCCTTATGATTTTTAGGCACAAGTATTCCTTAGAAAGTTAATTCTACAATGATAGAGCCTAATATTGCTAGAAGATTCTCTTGAGGCTAAGCAAACTACCCTGCCGCCTTCTTGTTATTTTACTATAGAAATTCGTCCTAAATCAATTTCTTGATAGTATTCTTGTGTTCAATGTTTACCTTTTACTTGCTGTTGTAGTAAATGAGAATTTGAGACCTTCATTCTACATCCTTTCTATTGTTAAGCCTATAACACTCTTCAGAGGAAAGATGGAGCCATGTGAAGATTTCTGACTAAGAATGAAAATGTGATTTTTCAAGATAATCCTCATAATTAAATGTCTGCTTCCTCATATGTTACTTCATAGTAATGCTCACCAGGGAATAACATGACAAGTGAAGCTTCTCCTTTTAAGTTTCCATGGAACATTCTTGAACTTATTTGCTGTAAAACAGAATTCTTTATCAGAGAGATCAAAGCCTAGATTAGCCCCTCATTACTGTGCTAGTTGTTTATTGAAATGATTATAAACATAATGCAAAATGACCAGTGGAAACCACTCTTTAAGCTAGAAAATATTTTAAGAGTTTATTACTAGAAAATATAGAAGCCCTACATTTTTGACATTATACTATACTTGAAATTTAAACCTCTGTATATATATGTCTTAAGTTGGAATCATTAATATCTATAATAAAAATGTCTTTATACTCATAATAATATTATAAACACAAATATTCTCTATCACATTGTTCATCTCTACTTCTTTGATAGACACATAGCTTAAAGGCCAACAAGTGCCAGAGGGCCTTTGGTCAGAAGCACATGGTTCATTCTCACAGTAAAGAATGTACTTTCTCTTAAATATTTAAATCATGTATTGGTTCACCGTCAGTCTGCATTGGCTGCTGGATGATCCAAACTTTTGTTCTCACTGAATCAGCTTTGATAAGAGAATTCATTCTTTTTACCTGATCTGGGAAAGTTTCAGAAAGTCAAACTACCTCAGCCTACTTTGTGTAACAAGGTTTTTTTACATCGAGATTAATTACACAGTACAATATCAAATGGGTAACTATCAACTCTAGTCCTATGAGTCTACATGGAATTCTGCCTAAAAAAAGAAGTTCCCAAGATAAATAGTAGATTTCCATTTTTTACTCTACACTGTGGCTGCCCAAAATTCTGCTTTTGCTTATCCCCTGGAAGAGGGGGTCCAGATAATATTCTCCATCTATAGGGTTTTTCTGAACTTCTAGGCTATGGGGAAATATGACAGAGAAAGAAGAAGGTTGCCTTTATAATGAATGTGTTCGTGTTAGGTGAAACAGTCACAAAGGACATGTTCTCCATCATCTGTCTAGTTTTAATCCATAATTTAAAAATTAAGAAAAAATAATTCCTGGTAAAAGTAAAAAAAAAGGACATCAGAAAGTGGCAGCTTGAAGCTCTCAGACTTGTTTTCAACTGAACATACAAAATGTTCTCAGAGTGCAAACAAAACTCACAAAAGGTCACTTTATAAACACAGAGGAACAAGTCAGAGACAAGTACAATAAGCAAACAAAACATAGAACAATAATAACAAATAGCCTCTCCTTTGGCAAACTTCAGTGATTATTGTTTCCTTATCCTGAAAACTATAGCCCTACTTTAATTTCAGGTCTCCCAGGTTAAAAAAATTATCAAGACACCCCCAAACCAAACTGCCTTCCATTCCTGATATTAGCCAGTCCAAAACTGACACCCACTTTCCTAAGCTTGCCTTAAAATCCCCTGGAAGAGCACAAATACTGTAAGAGACTCGGTCTGTGCTCCCTCAAACTGAGGCATCCATAGTCCTTCTGGAATGTGCATTCTTTCACTCAGGGCAGTAAGCTGAAAAACCTCCCTCGGCATGACTGTAGATTCGTTTCTGGTGGTCTTTGGCTGGAAGATGGCAACACTGGAAATCATGGTAAAAATGAACCACCTAAAATATCTATGAAATACGTATTTTAGAGTATAATACATATTTTTAGCCCAAGGTTGTGATATGATTTGCAGTTGCTTATTAAAAATAAAGTTGGGATGGCAAGATGAGCTAAATGTGACGTCTATTCAAAATCTCTCTAGACCAAGAGAAATTAAAAGTTCAAATTGTCCCAGTTTTCTTTGGCTATTAAAACCGAGAATAGTGTAAATTTTGATATAGGAGAAATATTTTCTCACTTTTGCTACAAATGTAAGCAATGATTTTTTTTTTTTTTTTTTTTTGCAGTTTTTATCCAGGGCTGGGTTTGAACCCATCACCTCCAGTATATGGGGCCGATGCCCTACTCCTTTGAGCCACAGGCATGGCCCAACAATTTTTTTTTTAATCAGAGAAAAAAACATGAAATCATTAGAATAATAAAGACCATAGGGAATTTAATGTTTTAACTTGTCTCTTCCCTGGATGTCAGACCCTATCAATTTAGTTTCAGTTTAATCTTTTCAGTCAACCCAAGTCAGCAAATGAATATCAAATGACTACTATGTGTCAGGTACCGTGCTAGAGGCTGAAGAGCATTCCAGCAGGAGCAAATACCACTTCACAGCTTCAAAAAGATTATAGGTTAATGGGAGGAAAGAAAAAACTAAAATCAATGTGGATAATTTTGCATATGTTCACTGAAATTTTAAACCCTGAGCTAGTCTGTTTTTTATAGAGCATATTAGCATTGGTACTTGGCAAAATAATTATATAATTGTAGCTTTCACATTTTTCTTTTAAATGTCATTTCAATGAAACGAATAACACAATTATCCATAATGAAAGGAGATAATTATTAAACGTTGTCAGGTGTTTTATATTTTGCATGCCAAGATCCTGGATTGTTTCTAAAGAGAATAAAAAGGGAAAATCAGTGTTTTGACCATCATCCACAATTCTGAGGTATAATTATAGAAGATTGTAGGATATTTTATTGTAAGATTCACCTGAAGACACTGTTTGCAAAACTCTATTTGAATGTTTTTCCTTGCAGCCTTAGAACATGCCTTAAACTAATTGCTATTTTTGGTTTCTTGAGAGGGAAATAAAAAAAAAAAATTCCAAAATCTATTGGTCCTTTCCACATAGGAGCTCGTACTAGGAAACTCACTGTCCTCCCAACTACCTCTGTCTGGCATCTAGGAAATGCAAACTCCTGGGATGGCATTTGCTCTGGGTCATTCATGGGACGACGTAAAATTGGTCATCCTCACATATTGATTTCTATGCAAGGAGGAAACAAAATATACAACAAATGCATATGGTAGAAATATATTTTAAATTGTCTTTCCTCAGCTGATTCTTTAGGAACTGCACATTTACAGTCCCAAGCTGTTACTTGTGAGATTTTCTTTTAATCCACTTTTAATAGAATTGGCATTGTCATCTAATACAACTAGATGCAACCACTTACAGATATTTGTTAAATGTTTAGTAGGAGACCTGGACTATTACAAACATATTTTTCACACACAAAAAAGTAATTTTAATTTTCTTCCCAAATGACAGTACAGTTATTAGACTCCATCTCTAAGATGCCTACAAGCAAATTTAATTAGTCAGTTAAATGAAACTGTCAGGAATTTAAGAAACATTTTTGTAGTAAATTATAGCCCTAGGTATTTCTTAATTTGCTTTGTGTAACTTCGACTGGAAAGTATGTTTATAATATTCTATTCGTTCAACACAGATGAAGGTCACTTCACATTTACTTTCATCTTCAAAATGCCTGGCCATTTCACAGCTGCTTGAGTTTTAATAAGAGGAAGCCAGCTTTTAGGATTCAGAGAAGGTAAAAAGGAAAAAAAAATAATAACATTGGCATTTATGAGGTTTATAATAATTCTGTTCTTTCTTGGAAACTATGGAAGGAGGCTGATGTTTTTGTTTCATGTCATAAGTTATGGAAATTAATTCTACAGACAAAATTAATAGGTGTAAAATTATGGTAATTATAGTCATGGTAACTAGATATCTTTACACATTAAAAGCCAGGTCCTGTACTGTGGGTCAAAAAATGCTATCACCGAATCATAGCCTTTGATTAAGAAAACCTTTTTATGTAATGCATTTACGGGTTGTAATAAAAATATGCAGAATGTTCCTTTACTGAGGAATGATATCCTCCCTTTAGCCAAGGAAAATGTAGAAAGAAAATAACTGAAAAGCAAAAAAGAATCCAGTAGGTAACAACATATGCAATTATAAAGGCTTATTCATCTATATGGCTTTTCAACATTTTTGTTGTTATTCTTTGCTTTTTTATAATATTTAATAGCCTGCAAATCTTCCATCATTTTCTTTGAAGTTTTATTTTAAGATAGCAAACAGATAAATCACTTGAATATTTTTCAGAGAGGTACTTTTCTTTGACGTTAAATCTCTTCATGGCATCCTCTTTTAAGTAAGGTTCCTAATTAAGGAATTTTAGATTGAAGAAGAAACTGTGAGAAAAATAACATAAATATAAAAGTTCAGCAATAAAAATTAATTACTCCCAAAGAGAAAACAATAGTTGATATGGAAATAAGTACATAAACATCTGGGTTTCCATAGTAATAGTATAATAGCTATGTAACATAAATGAGACGTTAGAGTAAGAAATAAAATATAATTAATGGTCTTTTGTTTACCATTTTTATTTAAAATAGACTGAAGTTAAAACTGTGTCTACTACCAATAGAACAGTGATCTTTTGATGTTTTTATTCCTGAAAAGTTTATAAAGTTTATAAGTACAACTGAGATTCTGCAAAGCAAGTCACATAGTAATATAGAGAGTGCTTCATATTTTGGGAGTGACCTTGCAGTCTGGTAAAGGTAGTAATTACAACATCACTGTTCTCGTTTCTAGTTTTACTCACTTTACTCTTCTTGTTACTCAAGTAACAAGAAGAAGGAAGAAGAGGAGGAGAAGGGGGAAGAGAAAGAAGGGAAGGGGAAGGAGAAGAAAAAAAAGGGGGAAGAGGAGAGCACCTCTGGACTTGGATTTATAAAACCAGAGTTCAAGAACAGAACCCTTGTTTTATTGTTGTGACCCCAAGTCCTTTTGATTTGTTTAATGACATGTATGTGCACATCTCATATTGCTGTTGTGAGAAACAGGTCAAATAAGCATTGAAAATGCAGCTGCTCAGTAAGACTTTGCAGCCCTTGTAAAGAAATATTCTGAGATCAATTTTGTGCTCATAATTTTTGGAGATTATTTGAATATTCTGGTATGATTGTCTAGTGGAAATCACAGAATAAAGCTGAATATTAGAAAATAGGGGACAGAAAGACTCGTAAAAGGCTGTTATTATTACTAGTGTTAATCCTACAGCTCAACAGATAAAAATTCTGGAATTTAAGTAAGAAGGTCAAGACGGGTAGACCTCGTGGTCTGTGCTGCAGACTTGACTTTGAGTGATACAGTTGTGCTTGAGTGCAATGTATGGTTAGAGGAATTGGTTTCCAGCTCATGGAGAAATGCCAGAGTGACTAGGCAGAGAGACATCTCTGAAAGGTTGTATTATGATCATGTTGATAATGTCAATAATTACTACATATTATAATAGGTAACTTTTATTAAATGTCACAATCACAAAGTTAACTTGGAAATGGTACAATGAAGAGAGAAAAGGATCTCCCTCAAACTAGTCCAGCATTAGATTAATTTAAATTATGAGAGGTTCTAAATTTATTGTATGTGTACTTGCTTCACTATACAGTGAAGCAGTATGCCCTGGACACTTGTTATTCCAGTTTCCAGATGATGAAAATGAGGCATAGAGAAGTTAGATGGTTGTGAAAGTTGTTATGCTTAATGAGTGATGTGGTTGAGACATAATCCCAAGCATTCTCCAATTCAGTTTTTTTCTTAATTCCTATTGATATCAGAGTTTCAGTTTCTTGGTCTTGGGGATTCGAAGAATGAATGGAAGGACCACAGATCAGTGGTAAGACAGGATTTAGTCACAGAAAGAAACACAGAATACAAAAACTACAAAAATCAAAGCTCCTGGCAGAAAGAAACCATCTGGGGAACAAGCTCTCCTGCTCCCTCCCCAAAGTCTATCTCTGGGCTCTCTGCTCAGGGGTATATGTAGTCACAGGGGGTTGTTTTGATGGAATTCAATGTCTACTTTTAGGGTGTGGGTGTTCCTCAGTTACAGCCAGCTGTCCAATGAACTCTCAGGCCTTGGAAAGTTATATGAAATTCACCAGTCAGAAGTGGATGGGTAGGAGATAGCAAGGTGCCAGTGTCTCCCCCCCAGGTGTCCTACCCTTCCTGCTATTGGAGCCTCCCAGGCGCCAGGTCATGGCGCCACCTGTCCTGTATCATTAGCTCAATTGTTTCATTTTGTAGAACAGATTATCTAATCATATGTACCTCTTTATAGCCATTTTTTCCCCTTTGGTTTGTTTGCTTTATTTTGTTCCTGATCTTCCAAGATTTCCAAAGTTTTGTATATGTGCCTCAGTTTTTTCTTAGGATAGGAATAAAAGAACAATCACAAATTTAACTTGGAAATGGTACAGTGAAGAGAGAAGAGCATCTCCCCCAAACCAGTCCAGCATTAGATAAATTTAAATTATGAGAGGTCATGGTAAATATAACATGATTAACATCTGGCTACTGCATTAGGAGATGTGGTACTTCTGAGTGAGAAATAGTCCATCTGAGGAAAAGACCTGGATTTGCAAGCCTATACCACCCCTAAGTGAATGGTCTGTTTTCATTGCCAAATTTAAAGACGTGGTATTTGATCTTATTAAATAGTGTATAATAATAGTATGCACAC
Organism: Galagoides demidoff; assembly: GCA_963574575.1. Taxonomy (NCBI): domain Eukaryota; kingdom Metazoa; phylum Chordata; class Mammalia; order Primates; family Galagidae; genus Galagoides; species Galagoides demidoff. The sequence goes on from CAUYQV010046572.1 coordinate 48,761, forward strand.
TGTTACATTCAGTTCCATATAATACTCTCTGTTATTGCTGCACTTATTAATAATAATACCAAGACTCAACATTCCTTAGTCACTGTTAGTCAAGCATTGTGCTAAATTCTTTAAACATTTCATGTAATATCTTTTTAGAAATGCTCCACATCTAACCCAAAAATAGTACAGGGCATTTTTTACCCAGAATGTTGTGGTAGACATTGATAAATTCCAATCTATTATAATCCATGAATTGAGTAGCCTCAATTCAACTAAATATTCTCCAAAATATTTTACCACTTAATCCTGCAATACTACTACTAGGTATCTACTCAGAGGGGAAAAAAAATAATTGTATCAAAAACATAACTACACTCATATTTATCACATTTTAGGGCTGAATAATATTTCATTGTGCATACATACATTCAGGAATGGGCAAGAAACCTAAGTCAAGAGAATAAAATTTAATTCTAGAAATTTTGTTGGAGCTATTGAAAAATACAAGGTAGAGGTGAGGGTAAGGTAGGATTATGGTTGCTGTAGTCTAACCCAAGGGAGAGAGCCTGAAAATAAAGGAAAAATTTACTCTTAGTTCTATACTTAGATCCAGTTTTACGCAGCATCTCAATCTAGAATCCTCCTGTATTTTTCATGAGTTCTTTGAAGAAAAAAATGTACATGCGCTTATATCTTCATTTTTATGATGTCTAACTTAGAAAAATGGTCTCTAGTTCCATCTAGGAATGGGGAAAGTAACATGTACTCAATACCAGGATAGAACTGATCAGTAAACACTTAAGTGAACCCTGGGAAGTAAATCTCAATGATCTCACAAATGAAAACATTGTAACCTAATCATATGTACCCTCATATTAATCTGAAATTTTAAAAAAAAAGAAAGTCAAACTGGGAGAACAGGGAGGAGGGGATGGGTAAATTCATTCCTATTTGGGTACAATGCACACTGTCTGGGTATGTGGGGGGCACACTTATAGCTTTGACTCAATTTGTACAAAAAACAAACTATGAAAACAAAACACATGTACCCCCTATAGTCTAAAATAACAAAAAACAGATGTTAGCCTTGATGTGGTGAAAATGAAATGCTTAAAAATTTTTGATGGAAATGTAAATTAGTACAAAGTCTATAGAAATCAGCATAGAGTGTTCTCAAGAAACTACAAGCCTGTGGCTCAATCGGCTAAGGCGCCAGCCACGTACACCTAAGGTGGCGGGTTCAAATCCCCAGCCCAGGCCCGCCAAACAACGATGGCTGCAACCAAAAAATGGCCAGGCGTTGTGGCGGGCGCCTGTGGTCCCAGCTACTTGGGAGGCGGAGGCAGGAGACTGGCTTGAGCCCAGGAGTTGGAGGTTGCTATGAGCTGTGATGTCATGGCACTCTACCCAGGGGGATAGCTTGAGGCTCCGTCTCAAAAAAAAAATAAAAATAAAATAAAAAAATAAAATAGAGCTAACATTATGTCCACCTTGTAGGTTTGTTTGTTTATTTGTTTGTTTGTTTGAGACAGAGTCTCAAGCTGTTGCCCTGGGTAGGGTGCTGTGGCATCACTGTTCACAGCAACCTCAAACTCTTGGGCTCAAGCAGTTCTCTTGCCTCAGCCTCCCAAGCTGGGACTACGGGTGCCTGGCTATTTTTCGGTTGTAGTTGTCATTGTTGTTTGGCAGGCCTGGGCTGGATTTGAACCCACCAGTTCCAGTGTATGTGACAGGCACCCTAGCCACTTGAGCTACAGGAGCCAAGCCCACCTTGAAGGTTTTTAATGATTAAATGAGATAGTCAATCTATTTGCCATAATGCCTAGCATATAGTTATATGCTCAGTAAATATAAGTAATAATGATAGTGGCTAGGTGCGGTGGCTTATGCCTATAATTCTAACTCTCTGAGAGGCTGAAACCTGTGGAGTTTGGACAGCAAGAGGATGACTCTGTCTCTACCAAAAATAGAAAAACTAGCCAGGCTGGGTGCCACATGCCTGTAGTCTAAGCTACTCAGGAGGCTGAGGCAAAAGGAATGCTTGAAACCAGGAGTTTGAGGTTGCTGTGAGCTATAATGCCAGGGTACTGTACCCAGGGCAACCAAGTGAGATTCTGTCTCAATAAAGCAATAATAATAATAATGGTTTAATGTGTAGCTGTAATCTATTAACTAAGATTTTATTGAGAATTTGATTGAGACAGCATCGATATTCATTAGTGAAATTGGTCTATCTTTCTCCTTTTTAGTTGGATCCTTTCATGGTTATGGTATCAGGGTGATGTTTGCTCCAAAGAACATGTTAGTGAAGGTTCCTTCCTTCTCAATGTTTTGGAATTGGTTCTGCAGTATAGGTACAATCTCTTCTTTGAAGGTTTGATAGAATTCTGGTGTGAAGCCTTCTGGTCCAGGGCTTTTTTTTATTGAAAGATTTTTTATTGTTTCTTCAGGGCTTGATATTATCTGTTCAAGAGATCTATTTCTTCCTGGTTAAGTCTAAGGAGATGGTGTGATTCCAAGTATTAGTCCATTTCCTCCCACTGTCAAATTTCTGGATGTAGAGTTTCTTGTAGTAGTCAGAGATAATGTCTCGTATTCCTATGGTATCTGTTATTTCCCCTTTTTTGAAACTGATTGAAGTTATTACATATTTTACTTTTCTGTTTGTAGACAATCTAATGCATGTACACATAAGAGAAAAATTCAATTCAATTTAAGTCTGGAGGAGGGGGAAGGAGGGAGGGTGGAAATGGAGGCAGAGGGGGATTGGTATGCTACCACTTAATGGGCACAATGTACAGGTATGTAGCACACCTCAGGTGCAGGACACAACTACAAGAGGGACTGTACCTAACAAAAGCAAACATTGCAACCTAGTTGTTTATACCCTCTCATTAACCTGAAATTTAAAAAAAAAAGACTATAACTAATAGAAAATATTAAATAATAATAATAGCTACCAGGCTAAAGGAAGCATGATGGTTTCTCTTTCAGGAACATTACGATTGAAATATAGGCCAGGTATGGTGGCTCACACCTGTAATCCTAGCACTCTGGGAGGTCAAGGTGGGTGGATAGCTTGAGCTCACGAGTATCGAGACCAGTCTGAGCAAAAAGTGAGACCCTGTCTCTACTAAAAATAGAAAAAACTGAGGTAAGAGGATTGCTTGAGCCTAAGAGTTTGAGGTTGCTATGAGCTATCATGCCACAGCACTCTACCCAGGGGACAGCTTGAGACCATCTCAAAAAAAAAAAAATTGACATATACAGGCCATAAAGTATGGCCACTCTGTATATTAGCCAGGGCTTCTCAATCTCAGTACTGTTGACTTTGGGGCTCAAAAATTCTTCATTATGGGGAACTCTATTATACATTGTAGGATGCTTAGCAGTGTCCCTGACTTCTAACCACTATATAGCATCTTCACAGTTATGACTTCCAAAAATTACCCCAGTTTAAGAACTACTTGGAGATTAATTGATGGCTGCCATCATCTTACTCATATTACTCTTGCCTAAATGTCCCATCAACTATGTCCACCATGTAACTAAATGACAAACCAATAACATCCAATAAAGCTGCCTTAAAATGACTTCTTTCCTTGGTATTAATTCAACTCTGGGAAGAGAGACAATTTCTGTCATGTTTATCTCCATGCTCTCAGTGCCCGGCACACAATGGATAAGGGATGAATGATGATTGAATGAATAAGAGAATTACACCTTTGAGCTTTTTTATTTTTTTAAACAATTCTGCATGGCATTTAGATTTCCTCAGTCTTTGACTCTAGGCAACACATAAAGGAAATAAAGACTGATCTCTCTTTCTCTCTCTCTCTCTCTCACACACACACACCATAAAGAAATAACCATAAGAAACAGGGCCAACTGGGCCCAGCTCCGAACCAACTCAAGCTCCAGTTATCAGGGAAAGGCAGGAATACTACTTCCACAGAGCTTCAGGGCATGGAGACAAAGGCTGAGCGCTGGTCATCTGCAGGATTCAGCACCAAGGATCTAGCTGGAGAAGTGGTCCAAATCATCAGTAAGCAAAAACAACAGCAGCAAACCCTGGGATGAGACGAGCAGAACGAGAAGAGTGATAGAGCAGGGCAGAGACCCGAGGCTCAGATGAGGAAGTAGTCCAGGAAAATCCCACAGAAAGCAGATGGGCACTTGACTCAATTTTAGTATGTTTCAAACAACTTGGGATATGGTCATTTAAATGGCCCAAGTTGGATTGAGACCCAGATTCTGTCATCTCTTGTTTGAAGTAACACTGACAGTTTGGGGGTAGATTGTTGGGGTTTTTGTTTGTTTTTGAAACAGAGTCTTACTCTGTTGTCATAGCTCACAGCAACCTCAAATCCTTGGGCTCAAGCAACCCTCTTGCCTCAGCCTCCCAAGTATCTGGGACTACAGGCACCCGCCACAACACCCACCTATGTCTTTTTTCTATTTTTAGTAGAGATAGGGTCACATTCTTGCTCAGGCTGGTCTCAAACTCCTGAACTCAAGCAATCCACCCACCTCAGCCTCCCAAGTGCTAAGATTACAGGCATGGGCCACCACACCTGGCTTCCATTAGTCTTAATCAATACACTTTCTCTTCATCCAGGTCAATGATAAACATGGTGAACAAAACTTTTCCTTAGAAATGACTATAATTTCCCCAGTGGCCCATTAAATAGAGATATTAATTATATAGAGATCAACCTAAATACACTAGGAAATATAACATGAATCATGAAGTTCAGCAAGCAGAATTATCATGCGAACATCATTTCAACTATTTTCATATGAACACAGAAATGATGCAACTATATTAGGTGATTACATGATATTTCCAAAGCACACAAATGAGGATTCTTAAATCCCTAGTTATTTGCTACTGAGATATAAATTGGTAAACAAATACACAGCTCTCTCATGTCAAGTCAGTTATACTCACCCAGTGCACCAGTTAACCTTTACTCAATTTTTTTTTTTTAAACAGTCTCACTTTGTCACTCTCTGTAGGGTGCTGTGGTGTCATAGTTCAGAGCAACCTCAAACTCTTGGGCTCAAGCTATCTCTTGCCTTAACCTCCTGAGCAGCTGGGACTATAGGTGCCCACCTCAAAGCCCAGCTATTTTTAGAGACAAGGTCTCACTCCTGCTCAGGCTGGTCTCCAATGTGTGAGTTCAGGCAATCGACCCGCCTCAGCCTCCCAAGTGCTAGAATTACAGGCGTGAGCCACTGTACCTGGCTTTATTCTAGTTCTTTTCTCTGGGTCTGATTTTTTTTTTTTTTTTGAAACAGAGCCTCAAGCTGTCCCCCTAGGTAGAGTACTGTGGCATCACAGCTCACAGCAACCTCCAACTCCTGGGCTCAAGCGAGTTTCCTGCCTCAACCTCCCAAGTAGCTGGGACCACAGGCACCTGCAACAACGCCTGGCTATTTTTCAGTTGCAGCAGTCATTGTTGTTTGGCAGCCTGGGCTAGATTTGAACCTGCCACCTTAGGTGTATGTGGCTGGCGCCTTAGCTGCTTGAGCCATAGGCACCGAGCCTGGGTCTGATTTTTAATTCCTTATTTGTAGCTTATCATCTTATTAATTGTGCTTATTAAGTCACTAAAAATCTTTATGAAATGAGGCAAAGTATGAATAAAAATTGAATAAGACAATGATCAAAATTGTATATTACATAAATGACATTGTAGGCTTGGCACCTGTGGCTCAAACAGCTAAGGCACCAGCCACATACACCTGAGCTGGCTGGCTTGAATCCAGCCCAGGCCCACCAAACAACAATGATAGCTGCAACCAAAAAATAGCTAGGCATTGTGGCAGGTGCCTGTGGTCTCAGCTACTTGGGAGGCTGAGGCAGGAGACTCGCCTGAGCCCAGGAGTTGGAGGTTGCTGTGAGCTGTGATGCCACAGCACTCTACCAGGGCGACAGCTTGAGGCTCTTTCTCAAAAAAAAAAAAAAAGACATTGTAAAATAAGAGGCAGGATCAGCCTTATTAGTAATTAGTAATTAGTCTAGTATTAGTAATTAGTAATTAGTCAAATAGTATAATGGAAAAGACATAAGCTTCAGAGAGCTCACAAACAACTGTAATGTTTCTGCTGTTTGGAAGGCTTTTTTATTTTTAGGATTTCTGATAAAAACAGAGAACTCCCTGTGAGGGTTAATAATTTAAGGCTTTATCAAGTTGCAGCTGATGAAAGACTAACTCACATGTATGTAGGATGATGTACAGGAAAGGAGGCTAAAAAGAAAAGATACAGAAAGAGAAGGGAAGTGTGTCAAGGATCAATTTATTTTATTTCTATTTTTTGAGACAAGGTCTCAATTGGTCACTTTGGTAGAGTGCCGTGGCATCTTAGCTCACGGCAACCTCAAACTCTTGGGTTCAAACGATCCTCTTGCCTCAGCCTCCTAAGTAGCTGGGACTGCAGGTGCTACCACAAAACCCAGCTATTTTTTATAGACGGTGTCTTGCTCTTGCTCAGGCTGGTCTGAGACTTATGAACTCAGGCAATCCACCCGCCTTGGCCTCCCAAGTGCTGGGATTACAGGCATGAACCACCACACCTGGTATCACTATGCAATTTTAAAATGAGGCTGCTGTAGTCACAAGGATCAACCAGGGAGTAGTTCATCATTTCTTTATGTTATTATACCACACATGTCAGTCATGGTGACTACTCATTTACACCCTGTAGAAGGGGCAATCCTGCTACTTCAGCAAGAGTGTGCCCTTGGGGTAGTGCCTGTGGCTCAAAGAGTAGGGTGCCAGCCCCATATGCTGGAAGTGGCAGGTTCAAACCTAGCCCAAGCCAAAAACTATAACAACAACAAAAATAGTGTGCCCTTGACCAGAGGGCAATCGAGCCTCACTTTCATCCCAGCCTAAAATAAATGCAAAAGATTGGCTATTTAGCCTAATTCAGCATCAGATCCAAAAACACAGGGGGAGTCATTGCCACAGTAATATTGCTACTACAAAACTTTTCCCTGGGTGTATCAGAACAGGCATATCTGAGCTAAACTCAAATCTTAAATTTCTAAATTTCTTTCATTTACGTTCATTTTTTAAAATAGATAACCTATGAACATTCTGAATTTAAAAAAAAAGACAGTGGGTGGTGCCTATGGCTCAAAGAGTAGGGCACTGGCCCCATATGCCAGAGGTGGCGGGTTCAAACCCAGCCCTGGCCAAAAACTGCAAAAATAATAATAATAATACATAAATGAAAATTTTAAAAATTTTAAAAAGACAGTAGGGCGGTGCCTATGGCTCAAGGGAGTAGGGTGCTGGCCCCATATGCTGGAGGTGGCGGGTTCAAACCCAGCCCCGGCCAAAAACTGCAAAAAAAAAAAAAAAAAGACAGTGAAAAGTATGTTTCTCTCCCTCTGCTACCCAGAACTCAGTTCTCCACCAAAGGCAACATCGTTGCTTGTTTCTGGTTAGCTTTACAGCAATTTCTATCAATTTATAAAAATGCACAATCTTACAAGCTAGGAAAATGAATGATCCTATTTTTCCCCTTCAACCTACTGCATCCAGTTAATTCAAAAGCCCTAAGTTCTGTCTTAAAAGGCTTGTGAACTTCATGGTCCTGTTCCTCCTCGTCACTGCTCCATCAGCATCTTTACTGGGCTCCCTGCCTCTGTTAGGCGGGGAAGGCCCTTTCCACATAGCTACCAGAATAATCAGTGCTGTTGTTGTTGTGGAATCTGTTAGGAGACATATTGCTACATGTATAATATAAATATATAAATATATTATACAAACTGTGTTAGTCCCCTCTGGCTGAGGTAACAAAATACTGTAAACCAAGTAATTTGATTTTTATTGCTCACAATTCCAGAAGCTGGAAAATTCAAGATCAAGCAGCTTAGCAAATTCAGCACCTGGTGAGAATTCTCATGGGTGGTGACTTCTGTGTGTCCACACATGGCAGAAGGGACAAAATAGGCTTCCTTCCCTCAAGCCTCTTTTATTAAGGGCACTATTCCATTCATGAAGGCACAGCCCTCATGACCTATCCACTTCCAAAATGTCCCCTCTCTCTCTTTTTTTTTTTTTTTAGAGACAGAGTCTCACTTTGTCACCCTCAGTAGAGTGCTGTGGCATCACAGTTCACAGCAACCTCCAGCTCTTGGGCTTAGGCAATTCTCTTGCCTCAGCCTCCCAAGTAGCTGGGACTATAGGTACCCACCACAATGCCTGGCTATTTTTTTACTGCAGTTTGGCTGGGGCTGGGTTCCAGCCTGCCATCCTCAGTATATGGGGCCAGCGCTTTACTCACTAAGCCACAGGCACTGCCTAATCCTCTCTCATTTGGTTACTAGGTTCCAACTTAGGAAGTGTGGGAGGAACATCAGTATTCAGATCACAGCACATACAAAACAGCATATGTGATTTACATGTATGTATGATAAGACAACATTTCATGTTCTTACCACACAGCTTACATCATAGAACATCACTAAGACATTGGAAATCTACTTTATATCTTTTCTTGGCTCATGTGTTTTGATGCTCTGTTTTTTGGAGCAAACACATTAAGAATTATTATATTTCTTGGCAAATTAATCCCTGTATCGTTATGTAATGTCCCCATTTATTCCTGATAGCTTTCCTTGCTTTGCAATCTGCTCTGTCCAAAATTAACATAGCTATTCCTGCTTTCTTTTGATTAGTGCTAACATGGTATATTTTTGTCCATCCATTTACTTTTAATTTATAGTGGGTTTCTTGTGAACAACATACAGTTGGAACTTGGCTTTTTATAAATTCTGACAATCTCTTTTAATTGGTGCATTTAAACCATAGATTTTGAGAGTGATTACTAATAAAGTTGGATTATCTGCCATATTTAATACTGTTTTGTACTTGCTGCCTTTTTTCTTTCTTCCTAATTTTGTCTTTCACTCATTTTCTGCCTTTTGTGGTTTTAATGGAGTGTTTCTATGATTCTCTTTTCTCTTCTTTCTCCTTTGTGTCCTTTGTGACTGCTTGTCCCTCTCTCCCAGAGTAATCATTTTCCTAAATATTGAATTCTTCCATTGTCTTTGAATCAATTCATTGCACCCCAATTGTTTTACATGTTTTTGAAATTTTCATGAAGGGAATTACACTGACTATACATTTCTGGGTTTGAACTGAAAAGTTGTTTTGATATTCACTCACATTCACCCCAGTAGTAATTCATTGATTATTCCTTTCCATTGCTGTGTAATATCCCATTTATAACAACACCATTCTCCCATTGATGCACATTTGAATTGTTTGCAGTTTGGGGCTATTTCTAGTAATAGTAACACTCCTATAAGCATTCTTTTATGGCTCGGCGCCTATGGCTCAAACGGCTAAGGCGTCAGCCACATACACCTGAGGGTTCAAATCCATCCTGGGCCCACCAAACAACAATGACAGCTGCAACCAAAAAATAGCCAGGCGTTGTGGTGGGCACCTGTGGTCCCAGCTGCTTGGGAGGCTGAGGCAGGAGACTGGCTTGAACCCAGGAGTTGGAGGTTGCTGTGAGCTGTGATGCCATAGCACACTACCCAGAGGGACAGCTTGAGGCTCTGTCTCAAAAAAACAACAAAAAACAAACATTCTTTTACATATACCAAAATCTATAAGCAGTATGGACTCTATATATGGAGAGGATTCTGAGATATAGGGTATGTACATCTTCAAATTTGCTAATATCAACCTTTGTTCCACAGTGGAAAACTAATTTACATTTCCACCAACAGAAAATGAGAGTACTTGTTCCAAATCCTTGAAAAACCTTCAAATTTCAAAAATTTTGCCAACCTCTGGTAAGTGTGGTGTGATATCTCATTGGGATTTTCATTGCATTTACATTCCAATAATGTGATCAAGCATCTTTCCACATCTATTTGAAGTAGTGTTATGACTGCCTCATACTAGTGTTTATAATCTTTCATTTATAAGTATTTTCTAATTTATATTCTGATTTCCTCTTTAAACCACACATTAATTTCTGGATATACAGCATTTTAAAGGTGTCTTTTTAATTTATTAATTTCTAATTTTAATGCATTGATATCAGAGAATGTGTTCTGTTGGTATTAATTCCTTAAAAACTTTTGAGAATTTGTTCTATAGACAAGAACATGGTCATTTTTTTTTTTTGGCCGGGGCTGGGTTTGAACCCACCACCTCTGGCATATGGGGCCGGTGCCCTACTCCTTTGAGCCACAGGTGCCACCGGTCAATTTTTTTATATGTCCATGTTTGCTTGAAAAGAATGAATATTTCCTGGTGATTATAGGAAATCAGTTGAATAAACTTATTTTAGTTTCCACCATCTTCTAGGTCTTTTCTGGGATTGATCACATGGTTCCCAGAGGCTCCTTGAGCCTCAGAAACACAAAGATAAGGGCTACAGCTAAATTCATCATTTTGGTTGACATCTGCCTTAAAGTAAAACCATTAGCAGAATTAGCATACATCTGAATTAGCTTCTGAAGAAAAGAGAAAGTAGGATTAAGTAGAATTCAGTGTGCAGTAAATGTGGTGAAAGGGGGGGTGAAAAGAAGAAGAAAATCAACTTCTCTTTTCTTATAATTTTGTCAAACCACAGCCCCCCAATTTTCCCTTTGCTTATGGTTTCCAGGTAGTTTCCAGTTAATCTGAAAAATGATCAAGGCTAAAATCATTCATTCTTATCTATGCCATTTGGCAAATATGCCTCCCTTCCCACATGACATTTCCCTTGAGTTTTTCTCAGACTCTGCACCAACCCATTATTAGGAGTAACTTGTATCCAATCGCATCAGTGTTTTTCTGTATCTCTAATTACTGTTTATTCCTTACCACAAACTTGAGAGGAAGACATTTTCCTCCTCCACGGTAGGGCAGTTCCACCTTCTCCCCCAGCTGTTGTAAGGCCTGATCTTGCCTGTTGTTTGTTCTCTTGCATCTTCAGTCTCACCATTTGTACTGGCTTCTCCTCTTCAGCCTGTAAACAAACTAACCCAATTATCACTACTCTAAAAATTTCTCTCTCCCAGGAAGTGCCTCTTTTGTCTGAGAACAGTGAGGGGTCTTTCCCCTGAATCCACCGTTCTGAGAGACTTCAATGATTCAAGTACAGGAGACCATCTAAGGAAAATGCCCCAGTGATTCCAAGGTCAGTCCTCCCTTGAGTGGGCATTCCTTCTTAGCACCAAGGGAATTCTTTAGCAATTTTTAGAGAAGAGGACACAATACCTAACACCCCACAGGGCACCCTGACACTCCACTTCTAGCATTTCAGTATTTCACAGTGTCACTCAAAGTTTGGTTCTTATACCTGAGGATGAATCAGTGAGAACAAAGGGGGACAAGTGGTTTGAGGAAAAGGAAAGAGAAGTTTATTAATTTGCTGGACAGTAGACCAGCCAGCCGTGGCAGCAAAGCACAAAACTCCGGGTACCTGATCCTTAGATTGTAATTTGTCTTGTCTAAACCCTCAAGGTGTTAAGTTGGTATGACTTCCCAAACTTGCCAGTAGGAAGAACCATCTAGGATAATTGTTAATAGAATGGATACCCAGGCCTTTCTCCTGGGGGGCTGATTCAGTGTACTTGAGTGTGGTTCAGGAGCCTTATTTTAACCAGCCCCCTGGATGTTTTATCAGGTATGCAAGTTTGGGGAAGGATGATGTCATTCATTCTGATGTTACTGAGTGCCCAAGGTCTGATGGCTCAAGGAAGTCACAGTCTAGTCACTAAACAGAAATGTAAATGCAGGGCAGCAACTGTGGCTCAGTGAATAGGGCGCCGGCCCCACGTACCTCCCAGCTACCTGGGAGGCTGAAGCAAGAGGATCACTTAACTCAAGAGGTTGAGGTTGCTGTCAGTTAAGAAGCCATAGCACTCTACCAAGGGTGACCAAGTGAGACTCTGTCTAAAAAAAAAAAGAAGTTGCATAGTATATCTTTTTTCAATTCTTCAAAAATTTTTGTTGAAATATAATTCACATATAAAAATTCTCTCTTTCAAAGCATATAATTTAGTGGCTTTTAGTATATTCACAGAATTATATAGTCATCAACACTAATCATCACTCAAAAAAGAAACTGTATAATTAGCAGGTATTACCTTTTCTCCCTCTGCAAAACCCGCAGATCCACTAGTCTACTTTTTGTATGTATGGACTTACCCCTCTGGACATTTCATATAAGTGGGATCATATGGGCAGCGCCTGTGGCTCAGTGGGTAGGGTGCCAGCCCTATATACCAAGGGTGGTGGGTTTGAACCCGGGCCTGGCGAAACTGCAACAAAAAATAGCTGGGTGTTGTGGTGGGCACCTGTAGTCCCACCTACTCAGGAGGCTGAGGCAAGAGAATTGCCTAAGCCCAAGAGCTGGAGATTGCTGTGAGCTGTGACACCATAGCACTCTACTGAGGGCAACAAAGTAAGACTCCGTCTCTAAAAAAAAAGAAACATAAATGCAGAGTATGTCATTGGGATATTACTGGGGAAGGCTTCTCCTCAGCACAGTGCCATGGAGGCCTCAGAACGGGGCCAGCTGTGCAAGAAAGGACAGGGATCTACCATCGGGAGCATAGAGCAGGAAGAACCGACCCTGGCCCTCACACCAGCTTCCTGGGAAATTAGCCTGCTGGGATGTTCAGCAGAGTGCCTGTGAGCACATTCCCACTGACACACATGAGTGGGAATAGGAGGAAATGAGAGGATGTGGGATGAGGGTGGGCCAGGAGGGGACAGAGAGGGGAAGTCAGGTGCTCAGGTCATCAGGACCACCTCTGCTGCTGCCTGGGCTCCTCCTGGCTTCTCCATAGCAGCCAGCTCCATGCCTCGTGCCTCTCTCAAGAGGAGGCATCACTGTGCAGCAACTTTTGCCCTCCAAATTTGAAATGAGGGCAGCACCTGTGGCTCAAAGGAGTAGAGTGCCGGCCCCATATGCTGGAGGTGGCAGGTTCAAACCTGACCCCAGCCAAAAACTGCAAAAAAAAATTGAAATGAGCCCAGGTACTATGGCTCACACCTATAATCCTAGCACTCTGGGAGGCAGAGGCAGGTAGATTGCTTGAGCTTAGGAATTGGAGACCAGCCTGAGCAAGAGTGAGACCCCTTCTCTACTAAAAATAGAAACACTAGCTGGGCATTGTGGTGGGCGTCTGTAGCCCCAGCTATTCAGGAGGCTGAGGCAAGAGGATTGCTTGAGCCCAGGAGTTTGAGGTTGCTGTGAGATATGATGCCACAGCACTCTACCAAGGGTGACAAAGTGAGACTCTATGTCAAAAACAAAGTTGAAATGAAAGGTTATTTTCCTGAAAGTTTTGGCAAAAAATGTAGGTGTGCATTATACTCAGGATATATATACATGGCAAAAGAGAGTAATAAGCACTATACACGTTTGATATTACTATTATTTAAATTAGCATAGCTTTATTTAACACCTATATTGCCTGAAAGAATTTAAAGTTTCTTTAATCCAAGAAACTTTAACCCACAATTGGATGTATTACATGTGGCAGAAAGAAGAGAAACATCTTCATTAAAAAAGCCTCTGCATTTTATATTGAATAAGCATTAGTTATTGAATAGAGTAGATTTCTTTACCTATAAAAGTAAATAAACTTACCTCCATGTACAATGAGTAAAAGAAAATATGTATCTTCTGGCATTGGATAAAGAGTCAATACATTCATTAGGGATGATCAAAATACTTAAAAGTTTCCTTCCTACTTTCACAACTAATATTCCCAGCACAGTTTAGTTTACAACACAGGCAATCTTTCTCTATCCTTGTCTCAGAGCACTCTGGGAGGCTGAGGTCGGTGGATTGCCTGATCTTAGGAGCTCTGAGATCAACCTTAGCAAAAGCAAGACCCCAGCGCTACTAAAAATAGAAAAACTAGTCAGGTGGTATGGCCAGCACCTGTAGTCCCTGCTACTCAGGAGGCTGAGACAGAAGGGTCATTTGAGCTCAGGACTTTGAGGCTACACTCCAGCTGAGCAACAGAGAGAGATTCTGGGGTAAAAAAGAAATTTTTTAAAAGAAAAAGAAAAGGGCCTGTGGCTCAGTGGGCAGGGTGCTGGCTCCATATACCAAGGGTGGTGGGTTCAAACCTGGCCCCAGCCAAACTGCAAAACAAAAAGTACTCGGGTGTTGTGGTGGGCACCTGTAGTCCCAGCTACTTGGGAGGCTGAGGCAAGAGAATCACCTAAGCCCAGGAGTCGGAGGTTGCTGTGAGCTGGGACACCACAGCACTCTATTGAGGGTGCTAAAGTGAGACTCTGTCTCTAAAAAAAAAAAGAAAGAAAGAAAGAAAAGAAAAGATTGACCCTTAAAAAAACCCCTCCTATTTGAAAATCCGAAGCTTCATCTCCATTGTCATTCTTTTGGTAAATCTTAAATAGCATCTGACACTATTGACTCATTTCTCAAAAAACTCTACCCCAAACTGAATCCCACTTGAATTGTTCTCTACCACCTCATCTCCAACTGTCCTGTTGCCAAGATTTTAGAATTTATTAAGCATTTCAAGTTCAATATCATGGGCCATGTTCCTGCCTTCAAGGCACTTATAGCACACAAAATGAGCACCAAGTTTAACATCCATCACATAAAACCGACTCAACATATAGACTTGTTGAGTGAATGAATGGAAATAATTAGGACTACTCTGAGACAGTATATAATTAGACAGTAGATATAATTCTGTGGTGCATTAGAAATTCAGAGAACATTGAAGTTGATGCTGGAGTTTACAGCAGAGTTTTACTACCTTTTTCATCTTATAGCACACTTGAATCTATGGTTAAACTTCCATGGCACACTTAAATTATGTTGATCCAAAGAAAAGTAAAAAAGAATATACTTACTGAGTTTTGAACTTCTTTTGAAAATAATTTAATTAATGATCTTTAAAAATTTTCCTGGCACACCTAAGATCCTTTCACGGCACACCATTTGAAAATCACCAGTCTACACCCGTGTCACCCTGAACACTTACTTGTCTGATTCCGAAGCTATAGGAGGGTCAGGCCTGGTTACTACTTGGTTGAGAGACTTTCTGGAAATATCTGATGGTGCAGGCTTTAAAAAAAAAATGAAGTAGGAGCTGGAGAAACTGGAGAGGTTTCATCAAGAAAAGTTGATTCTTGAGCCGTTCTGAGGAATGAGAAGGCTCTGAAAAGATGGGGGGAAGAGGACACAGCAATCACAAGGACAAAATCCTGGAGGCAGGAAGGAGAGTGGCATTTTCTCATACAGAGAAGAAACCACAATTACAGGAGGAAAAGTTTTATATTGGCCTTAATGAGGCTTAGTTATGAGGCTTCCAAGAGTCAGGTGGAGGAGTGCAAACCTGATTCAGTCCCCACCGAGGTCCTTGGGAGCTACATACAAGTTAGGCTGGCATTGGTGCGAGGATAGATTCGAGATGGGAAATAGAGGCACCATCAGCAATGACCAGGACCAAGCCCAGGATACTGACTGAGAAACAGAGAAGGAGTTAATCAGTTGATTGTGTATAGAACTTGAGGATATTTTCTGGTCCCACAGCATAATCACTGCACTGACTTATGAGGTGTCTACTTAGCTACCCTCCATGCCCCACCAGCCAGGCTGTAAGTTCCTCAAATACAGAGAGGGTTAGCCCTTGTCTGGTATCTAACGCTAACCACATTGTAGGTACTTCACACATGCATTTTAAGTAAAAAAAAAAATCTGAAACAGGGAAGTTGAACTTGAGTGGGTGGTAGAGAATGAACAATGAGTTTAATCTCATTTGAATTGAATTTGAAGTGAAATAATAAGAGGAAAATGTAGAATTTGTGACTGAAAATATAAGATTCGTCCTTTGGAAAGAAGGCAGAGTTGAATATGGGACGTGGGAATTATTAACTGAAGTTCTTTCTCAATGACTTTATGCTGCCTCCTTTAACTTGAAGGAGAGAAGACTTTACTATTCATATTTTTATAGGAGACTCCCTAACAGAGTGAAAGCTAGCAGAATTCCCAGTTGGGTAGAGTCAAGTTTGGGCTGTAATCAATCACATTGGGTATAATTGAGCTATTTGTTTCTCTTACAACAAACAAGCAAATAAACAAAAATTGCACAGGCAACCTTCACTGTCTCCTCTGGGTTTGTTCTCTCTTCTCCTTCCCCCAACTTCTCCTTATTCTCTTCCTCTTTTGTTATGTTTCCTGTCTCCGCTTTCCTTACCTGAAGAGCTGCGTCTTTGCCTCAGGCCTGGGACTTTCAGAGATGAGCAAACTCAGACCAGAGAAAGGGGACAAAAGTGTCCTTTCAAGGAACCACTCAAGTTTCTGGGCCTGGGAGGACTCCGTGCCCACTGGGGAACAGTCCCGCCTTCATGGCGGTTGCTCTGCTGTCTGTTCTAGCTCTGCTTGCCCTGAGGGACTTAGGGTCTGCCGTAGTCTAGATGTCACGCTGGTCTGGTTGGTGTGCTCTGCTTTTGTTCTGGAGTGTAATGTTCAAAAACAACATTTTGAAGGATTTAGACTTAAATGAGAAAATGTTCACGATCTATAAAGGGAGGGGGAAGAACTAGCCATGACCACATTGATTTTGATCCCAATTTTATTTGTTTAAATATTTACTTATCCGTCTCTGCTTTTATACTCATAAAAATGTAAGTCCCTGGTTGTGTTTGAACCATGGAGGATGACTTTATCTTTGTATTTTCTTTATTCTTCACTCCTAGTCCTCAAATTTAACGTTTTCTAGAAAAGTAACATTCTTCCTGTTTGCCCCTGCACCCCACCCCAGCCTGCTCCAGTCCCTGCCTCTGCCTGGCTGACAGTCAGCCCCTTGCTGGCACAGTGGTAGCACCAGAGCCCTGCTTGATGCTGGAAGATACATTTAATCCAACAGGATACCTATTTGTCACGGGTAGGGTCAGAAGCTCTGACTCTACTTCAGCTGCCATTGGGGGGGTGGGGGTAAAGAAAAGTACAAATCAGATCAATTGTGTCTCTAAGACTTTGGTCCCTAGTAAGAAGGGATCTTGTTTCTCTTTATGGAACTTTTTTGTTGTTGTTTGCCACTCCAGTTGTTAGATTTGTCTTAACATCAAAGAGAATTTAGAGAATCTGAATCTGTAGGCTTGCAGAATCTTAGAGTAATGATTAAAGACCTCCTTTGAGCTGTAAGGTTGCCATCCATATTCTCCATCTGTGTACATGTGAGCACAAAATGGTTGTCTGCATGGATAGAGCCTTATAACGGAAGTCTCAACATTTTATATTATTCCTATTATACCCTCATTCCTTCAGGCTACATCTGAAAATCCTCTTTTTCAACAACAAAAAAATGCTTTAAACATAATGGTATGAGGATTAGAAAAGAAGAAACAAAGCTACTATTACTCACAGATGATATGACTCCCTAAATAGAAGATGCAGAAGAATCTGCAGGCAAATTATTAGAATTAATAAGAATACAGCGCCTGTGTCAATTATAACATCGATATACAAAATCAATATACAACAGCAACAAAGAGTTAGAAAACTGAAATTTTGAAAAGACATATTCAGCCACTAAACACCTTTTAAGTCCGAAACACCTACAATAAATACCAAATGCTAATAAGAACTCTCGTTCACCACTGGTGGGAATGTGAAATGGTATGGCCACTTGGGAAGACAGTTTGGCAGTTTCTGACAAGAGTAAACATACTCTTACCACATAATTCAACAACTGCAATTCCTTGGTATCTACCCAAAGAAGCTGAAAACTTATATTCACGCAAAACCCTGCACGTGGGTATGTTTCTATTACCTCTATTTGTAATTGCCAATGCTTGGAAGCAACCAAACTTTCTTCCATTTACCTACTGAAAGAATAGATGAGTAGATAGAGAAACTCTGGCATATACAGACAATGGGATAGTATTTGGCACTGAAAACAAATGTGCTATCAAGCCATGAAAAGACACAGAAGAAACTTAGATGCATTTTGCAAAGTAAAAGAAGCAAATCTGAAAAGGTTACAGGCTGTGTAATTCCAACTATGACATTCTGGAAAAAGACAAAACTATGAAGACAGAAAAATGATAAGCGGTTGCCAAAGGCTGAAGGTGGAAGAGAGAAATAAATAAGTGAAACACGGAAGAATTTTAGGGCAGTGAAACTATTGTGTATGATACCATCATGATGAATATATGACATCATACATCTATGAAAACCCACAGCATGTACACCACCAAGAATAAACCCTAAAGTACACAGTGGACATTGGATAGTAATGATGTATAGTTGTAGGTCCACCAAATGTTCCAAGAGGACCACTCCAGTACAGGATGCTGATATGGGGGTTGTTCTCGTCAGAGTTCTCTGGAGAAACAGAACCAATGGGATGGCCAGAGAGAGACAGATCTGTAAGAGAAAATGTATTGGTGGAATTGCCTCATGTAATAATTGTCTCCTGTGACATGCTGTGTACAAGTTGGAGAGTCAGAAAAGCTGGGAGCATAATCAGTCTAAGTTTGAAGAGCTAAGCACTAGGAGCTCCAATGTCCAAGGACAGAAGATAGGTGTCCCAGCTCAAGAAGAGAGGAATAATTTGCTATTCCTTTGCCTTTTGTTCCAATTGGGCCCTCAGAGGGTTGGGGGAAGTCCAGCTATATGGGGATCCTTTCTGCAAAAGAGGTTGGCTCAGTTTCAAGGTCTTCCTGTATGTGGTGTTTTGTTTCTGCTTCTATCTGTTTTCTAATTTGACCTCTAACTGTTCCACAAGCTCTGATTATCATGAACTTTTTCCTGCTATATGCCTTGATCTTCAGTTTTCTTTTGTGCTTCACTCTTGACCTTTATGTGGGCTTTTTTTCCTTTTTGAGACGGAGTCTCACTCTTGTCACCATGACTAGAGTGTAGTGGCATCATCATAGCTAACTGCAACCTCTAATTCCTGGCTCAAGTGATTCTTCTTCCTCAGCCTCCCCACTAGGGTCTTCTGCCTCAGCCTCCCCACTAGGATCGACAGGTGCACACCATTGAGCCAGCCTAAATTTTTCTTGTTTTTAGTAGAGATGGGGTCTTACTCTTCCTTAGGTTGGTCTTGAACTCCTGAGTTCAAATGGTCTCCTAGGCCTTCCAGAGTGCTAGGTTTATAGTGTGAGTCACCAGGACCAGCCTTCAGTGATATTGTCTGTTACTATTACAGTGAGGGAAACAGTCCTCCAAGAAACAGAAAGTTCCCCAGTATGGAATGGGGTGGGGGTAGGCTATTCAGAATAACGAAATCTCTCAAGTGTGAGATCCTTATAAAGACCTAAAAGGAAAATGGAGTATGGCAGGTAACAGGTACACCAAGGGCCCAGACCCACCACTGTACAACATATACAAGTAACATATTTCAGCTTGTACCCCCACACCTATTAAAATAAAAATAAGTGCATAATAAATATATAGGATGACCCAAAGAACATTTTTTTTTTCAAAGAGCATCTTTTTAGCACTTTAAACCTATAGATTCTTTTGGCAAGTATGCATAACTTGGGGCTTTAATAACTGTGTAAAACCAACTAAGTAATCTGAAGTTCATCTGTGAATAAACACAAGTGTTTGTACCTCAGAATCCGCACTCTGCAGTAAAGGTCAGATATCTTACACAAACCTCAACAATGTGTTGGAGTGAACAAGGTGGTGCCAGAAAAGTGAGAGAATTGGGAACAGGCAGGAATCCAGGCTCCTGGTCTTTGATGGGAAATCTTTCCCCTTTCTGTTCTCTTGTGGTGACAGAGAATGGGGAAATCTGAGACATGTGTGGAGTGAGATGAGTTGTCATGCCCTGTTTCAGCTCAAAGGTCCTTAGGAATTTAGTGCCACTCACATTCTTCATACACCCCACTGTGGGGACCTTACTTCTATCAGTGTGACAGAAGTCTAGTTTCCCATCCCTGGATGCTCTTTCCATGACAGAAAACCCACCAAGGACATTCACACTTGGTGTTTGATGAGGCAGCACTTAAGGGGCAGGCCCCAAACTGCCCTCCGTTCAGGAGACCCTCAGCTTCCCCACACAGACTGTTTTCTCTGAAAGTAATATTACCTTATCCATCACTATCCAATTTAGGAATACACTGATATATTAAAATCTTTCTGTCCAAGGAAATGGAATTGCTGTAATGGTTTCTTTTCCCAACATTGTGATTTTATGTTTTCTGAAAGCATCTGAGTGTCCTTACTTGGTTTATAATAAAAATAGAATCCTCATCTAAGACACAAAGAATTTTAGAGTCAAAGAAGGATATCAGAGATTCTGACAGTTCTCTTTAAGAAAAATTTGAGGTCTTTAATATTTCAACTCAAGTCCTGCTTCTGTAACTGCTCAAAAATATTATTCCCATGAAAAACCCAAGACTTGGTTAATCTACCTAAAGTCAAAAACCAAGAAGTGGTGAGCTGCTATTCAAACTCAGCTCTATTTGTCGCCACTGCCTTTGGAAGCAGCTGTGTGGTAGAGAGCGAGAGATCTGATCCCGGCACCCATTGTGCTGCGTGGCCTTTCTCATGCAGATAGGGAACTATTCTGCATACCTAGATTTGTAATGTGAGCCCAGTGACGCGCTACATTTTGAATCAATGCGCAGCAAAGGCAGAAAAGATTTTGGGTTGTCTTTCTACTTGTGTTTCTGAAATCTGATTCTATTGACAACAGAACAATTTGCACCTGTTTCTTCCTGATTCTTACTTAAATTCTTTATTTTTCCCATTCTTGAGGCTGCCTGTAAATATAGAGCAGTGTTCCTTAAAGGATCTATGTGGACAAGCTGAACCAGAGTCACTCACTTAGAGGTCCTTTGAAAAATATACAGTTTTTGGCTGGGCCCAGGGACTCCTGCCTGTAACCTAGCACTTCAGGGTTGAGGATAGGGTTTGCATGAGGCCAGGAGTTTAAAACCAGCCTGAGCAACATAACAAGACCCTATTTCTACAAAACATAAAAAAATTAACCTGGCATGGTGGTGTGTGCCTGCAGTCCTACTCTGGAGAATGGCCTGAGCCCAAGAGGCTGCTGTGGAGCCATGATGCCACTGTACTCTAGCTCAGGCAACAAAGTAAGACCTCATTTCAAAATAAAATAATAAAATTAATAATAAAAATAAACAGATTTTCAGGTCTCACGCAGATTTACCCACTCAGAAATTTCCTAGAGGGGGGAGTGAACTGGAATTTCGCATTTTTATATGTCCCTGAGGATGTTTATTACACTGAAGTTTGATAGTCACTGAGTTATAGAGAAATGAGAGTGCAATAGTCTGTTCCTGAGTGGTTTGAAAATAATAAAACTGAAATCATGATCAAAATCAGAGTAACCCCTGGCTTGGTGCCTGTAGCTCAGTGGCTAGGGTGCTAGCCACATACACTGGAGCTGGCGGGTTCAAATCCAGCCAGGGCCTGCCAAACAACAATGACAACCACAACCAAAAAACAGATGGGCGTTGTGGTGGGTACCTGTAGTCCCAGCTACTTGGGAGGCTGAGGCAAAAGAATCGCTTAAACCCAAAAGTTTGAGGTTGCTGTGAGCTGTGACACCAAAGCACTCTACTGAGGGCAATATAGTGAGACTCTGTCTCAAAAAAAAAAAAGCTCGGCACCTGTGGCTCAAGTGGCTAAGGCGCCAGCCACATACACCTAAGGTGGCAGGTTCGAATCCAGCCTGGGCCCGCCAAACAACAATGGAGGCTGCAACCAAAAAAAAAAAGCTGGACATTGTGGCGGGTGCTTGTGGTCCCAGCTACTTGGGAGGTGGAGGCAGGAGACTTGCTTGAGCCCAAGGAGTTGGAGGTTGCTGTGAGCTGTGATGCCAGAGCACTCTACCCAGGGGGACAGCTTGAGGCTCTGTCTCAAAAAAAAAAAAAAAAGAAAGAAAGAAAGAAATTTGCCTATTCCTGTCATAAGGATGATTTAGAAATAAGCTCCTTGGTCAGGAGCAAACATTGCATTAAACCTTTATTATACTGGTAGGAGAATTGTGGTCCAAGAAGATCCTGAATAGATTGAGGATAGATTGCTATCTCCTCCCTGGTGATCAACCTGCCACGAGGTGGTCTTCTGGTCTTCCCCAAGGAAAGGTGTTGGGGAGTGGGCTCAGTGTCAGTCCCTGCCAATGGCAGGTTAGGCACTGAGCCACAGGGATAGCCACAGCAGCCTCGGGGAGGGGGTGCCTGCTGCTGAGCCCATGAACAACCTTCATCCCTGCACTGTGGCCACTCAGGAAACACTAAGCTAATGCAGAGCAGGTTCAACATTTTGGCCAAACTGCCAGTCACTATCTTATCCATGAATCAGAACATGTGTACAAGTCTGACAATGAAGTTCGTGAACTTGTGTCAGTAAAGTGTCACAGGCTCAGTGCCTGTAGCTCAGCGGCTAGGGCACCAGCCATACACACCAGGGCTGGTGGGTTCAAATCCAGCCCAGGCCCGCCAAACAACAATGACAACTACAACCAAATACTAGCCGGGTATTGTGGTGGGTTCCTATAGTTCTAGCTACTAGGGAGCCTGAGGCAAGAGAATCACTTAAGCCCAGGAGTTTGAGGTTGCTGTGAGCTTTGACACCCTGACACTCTACCCAGGGTGACAGCTTGAGACTGTCTAAAAAAGAAAGAAAAAGTGCCATGTACCGCATTACTGAATATCACTAAGGTCACCTCTGAAGTCCTCCCCTTGGGAAGCTATGCACCAAAGCCAGTGCTTAGTCCGCACCTCAAAGCAGTCCTGGGACTCTTTTTCTGCAATGACATCAGAGCCACTATTGTACAAAGTCTGACTATTAATTCAGTTCACAGACTTGCCCCCATGCACTCAGGTTGGCAATACTGAACAACCTTGGTGTATCAGTGTCTCACAGCTGTGTTCATGTCGGTGTGTGGCGGTGTCTTCCTGGGTGGCATTCATTATTGTTGTTGCCTCATTTCGTTTGCCCCACCCCCATCCCTCTCACCACCATGCTGGAGGAAGAAAGCTGCCATGTTGTGAGAAGCTCTGTGAAAAGACCTTTGTGGCAGGTGCCAAAGCCCAATCAGTGAGGTTGGAAGTGAGTCCTTCAATGCCATTCAAATCTTGAGACGACTGCAGCTCCGCCCAGCGGCTTAATTACAGACTCAGGTGATACCATAAGCCAGAACCACCCAGCTAACCTGCTCCTGGATACCTGAGCACCAGAAATTATGAAATAATAAATGTCTGATGTTTTAAGTTGCTATGTTTGGCAGTGATATGTTACACAGCAACAGAATACAATGACCACTTGTGGGCTTATGGATGTTCCACACAATATTGTTTGTGATCAAAGAACCTATTTCTCAGGGTAAGTATACTACTGAGCATGGCCACAGTTCACTGATCTGGCCATGCACTCGCGTGACAGCCCTTGGAAGCAGCAAGGCTGATAAAAACAGATTCCTGAAGATTCAGTCACAGTGCCAGCTGGGAGAAATTACTCTGAAAGGTGAGGGAACTACCCTATGGGATGTGGGCTACTCTTGGAATCAGAAACTAAATAATATCTCTTTCTTTCATAGGCAGAGTACATGGATCAAGAGGCAAAAGTGGATAGCAGTTAACTATGGTAACAGGTAATTAACAACCCCCAAGTTTTGTTTCCCATTCTGCAACTTTGATTGCTGTTGGTTTAAAGGTTTTAGTTCATGAAAGAGGAAAGCTTCCACCAGAGGTCACAACAATGGCTCCACTGAATTGGAAGATGAGACTTCCCCTGGCCATGTTACGCTTTTCATGCTCTTGAGATAATAAACAAAGATGGGATCATTGTTTTTGCTGGGGCAATTGCTCCCAATTGCTAAGGGTAAACTGAGTGGCTGCTACTACAATAATGGCAACAGAGAAACTACGTCTAGAGCTTAGAACATTCTCTAAGACAGCAGTTCCCAACCTTTTGGCACCAGACACCAGTTTCGTGGACAATTTTTCCACAGACTGGAGAAGGGGTGGTTTGGGGATGATAAAAAGTGCTTTACATTTATTGTGTACTTTATTTGTGTTACTCTTACACTGTAATATGTGATGAAATAATTATACAACTCACCATAATGGGAGCCCTGAGGTTGTTGTCCTGCAACTAGATGGTCCCAGCACTAGCATCACCATGTCAACTCCATCTCAGATCTTCAGGCTAATTAGATTCTCATAAGGAGTCTAGAACCTATATCCCTCCCAAGAGCACTTTACAGTAGGGTTCACTCTCCTCTGAGAATCTAATGCCAGTACTTATCTGACAGGAGGCAGAGCGTAGGCCCGGATGCCAACGATGGGGAGGGGCTGTATACATGGGTGAAGCTTCACTCACTCCCCACCACTCATCTCCTGCTGTGCAGCATGGTTCCTAACAGGCTGGGACAGCACTGGTCTGTGGCCTGGGGCTTGGGGAGCACAGCTCTAAGGAGCCTCTCTGAGTACCACCAAATCCAGGAGTGAAGTTAAGGCCAAACTACAGCAACACATAAAAAATAACCACTAAGATTCGGAACTTCAGGAGTAAAAGTTTGGATCATTTCTATTTTTTTTTTTTTTTTGAGACAGAGTCTCACATTGTTGCGCTCCATGCCAGAGTGCTCTGGCATCACAGCTCACAGCAACCTCAAACTCTTGGGCTCAAATGATTCTCTTGCCTCAGCCTACCGAGTAGCTGGGACTATGAGGTGCCCGCCACAACACCTAGCTATTTTTAGAGACGGGGTCTCACTCTTGGCTCGGGCTGGTCTAGCATTCCTGAGCTCAGGTGATCCACCCACCTCGGCCTCCCAGAGTGCTGGGATGACAGGTGCAAGCCACCGTGCCCGGCCTGATTTGGATCATTTCTATCAGGGAAGAACTGACTGGCTGAGGTGCCAGTAGGGACAATGTAGCAGATATGCCACACAGCGCTGTCGCAGTTGCTTATTACGTACATATTGATATATATTTACTTACTTTTCCCCTCCCTTCCACTGTCCCCCTTTATTTTCTTTTTCTTTTTTTTTTTTTTGAGACGGAGCCTCAAGCTATCCCCCTGGGTAGAGTGCCATGGCATCACAGCTCATAGCAACCTCCAACTCCTGGCCTCAAGTGAGTCTCCTGCCTCCGCCTCCCAAGTAGCTG